>BSQZ01000009.1:11143251-11288251 GCA_033239005.1 Lamellibrachia satsuma | reverse complement strand
GATCCGAAACCATTTGCTGTCGTTTCGAAACTTGGGCAAATGTACCCGTGTCTTTCAAAAAAAATACTAAAAGCCTTTGGTCCCTTCTATCTGGTGCCTATGCGAGGGGAAGTAAAAGAACCCACACAGGGAAATTGACAAACCTGTCGTGGACTCAGTGCACCTCATAGAGCTGGTGATCTCTATCTCTAAACTCACAATACTACCTCCCAGTTTAGTTGTGATCAGCTGTAAAGGGAGTATCTCATCAAGCATCAATCATGGGTGACGTCATGGCAGTGGCTCCCTAAGTACTAACAAGTACACTGGGAAAAATCCATTTGCATTTAGTATTTGGTACTACGAGGATACGACAGGATGGGATGGGGCAAATCAGAATGACTGGCAGACACATGGCAGTACTGGACAAAGTGTTTGTCTTAGAAATGTCCTAATCCGAGGAATAAGCTATGGAGGGCGCCACCTCGCGATGTTTCGACAACTAATTGTAAAGTGATTAAAAAAATTCCGTCCAAATAAAGGGGGAGTAACTGATGGACAACCCCTGCATCCGAATAACAACAATAATAATATTAAACGCACAATGTTTCGTCTCCGAAGCGCTTCCTACTGAACAACATAAATTAACGAACTAGCCGAACATTATTCGCAATATGCATTGTGCATTTGGTTGGGAAACTATTCCCAAGGACACTAAGGGGAATTAAAGTACAGTGATTTATGTAAACATATTCTAAACTGATTGTATATTATCTTTCTCTGCATCTCCCCATTAATGGCTATATGTACACATAAAACGTATAGATGCATAGGTCTAATGGCCCCATAGCCATAGTCCACTTGGCTGCAAGTTGCCTGCGACAAATGTTTACCGTCAACAGAGATTTACAAAAGCCAAGATTACCCATCAACATATCACCCTACCAGAGGATTATTCTAGTGTCCAAGTCTTCCCTCCAATTCGCAGTTGCCTTAATGACCAGCCCACCCCAATTGGTACAGTGTATATATGATGTTCTCCCTCCGATTCACACATGCTTGAACCTGATCTCTCTCATTCTAGTGACTGGAATAGTGTGTGCAGGCCTTCCGAAAACACCTGCATGACTTGCTGTAAACTATCCAGTAATATTGTTAAATGAGCACTTAATTGAGCGTTTGATGGGAATTTGTCAATTAAATTAACCCGTTTTGGTAAAGTTAATTAATTACATTAAATTAGCCTTTTTTTGGAAAAGTTTATTAATTAAATTAAATTAATTCAGTTAATTCAACTAACAACTGAAATTAACCCATGGCTGATATTGTCACAGTTCACTAATAAATCTTAGGGGTTTGAAAGACGTCATTTATTGCCTTCATTCGATTGTCCGGTATTCCGCAAAAAATTACATGTCCGCAAACACTTCTTGACTTCCTTGTTTCCATTTAAGGCAGAAATGGTTAAAGCACGCACGCACGCACGCACGCACGCACGCACGCACGCACATTAGGGAGTAGGGAGCGCTTGGGAGACGAAACATTGCGCGTTAGTAGTATTATTGTAATTTTTGAACCCCCTAATGAGGAGCAAATTTGGAGGTTACTATAAATATACATGGGAAAAACTCAGGTATGGAACGCTGTGTTAAAGTATCTATAGTATAATTGTAATATTGCTCAAGGTACCTGGCGAAACTCCACTTTGAGACGACCCCTCTGGTATGTTTTATTACTATGGCGATCCCTTATCTATAGAGACGACTCCAGTCGTATATTAACTGCAGAAGGGATCTTGCCAAAACATAAGGGGCCTGTATGTAACACGATCCGTGTGAAACTTAGTTCCAGTCGTACGTTGTCTTTTTTGATGCTGTTGGGTAATCGTTATATTAACTGTATCGATGTGACTAAGAAGGAACAAACACGTGAATGTACGTACATATGTATTTTATTAATGAAATAAGCATGGATTATGTAGACATTTAATAAATTTTTTTTAGTTCGTTAGTCTTCATTAGTATGCAGATTGGAAGCATTATAGGAGTAAGACCACTGTTGACCTTCTTGTTTATTGTTTAGAGTTTAACAGTAGGAGGGATTTATGTGATTTTTTCTGCTATGGGCATGAATCCATGGCTATACTTGTAAAAATTTACATCGCACGTCGGGGCGTTATAAAAGAACTAGACCAATGAGATGATGGCAGTTGCTGTGAAAAAATTTCAGGATTTTTGATGGTCACGTTTTCTTATAAACAGTCAAAACGTTAACGTGGCCACCCATGCAATTCTTTACAGTGGTCTGACCCCTATAATTCGTCATTACTGGATGTAGATTGGAAGAAAACGTATATATATATATATATATATATATATATATATATATATATATATATATATATATATATATATATATATATATATATATATATATATACATATATATATATATATACATACATATACAAACTGTACCAATTGAGGTGGGCTGGTCATTCAGGCAACTGCGAATTGGAGGAAGGCTTGAACACTAGAATAATCCTCTGGTAGGGTGATATATTGATGGGTAATCTTGGTTTCTGTAAATCTCTGTTGACGGTAAACATTTGGAGCTGGCAACTTGCATCTATACGTTTTATGTGAACATATAGCCATTAATGGAGAGATGCAGAGAAAGATAATATACAATCAGTTTAGGATATTTTTACATAAATCACTCTTCTTTAATTCCCCTTAGTGTCCTTGGGAATAGTTTCCAAACAAAATGCACAATGCATATTACAATAGGTGGCAGCACCTAACGGTCACTATATTGCATCCCTCCCCAAAACATGTTTATGAAGTAGGAACTTATGAGAGTCCTGGACTGTTCAATCCTAAAACACAAAATACAGTTCCATAGTCACGTGTCGCCTCACACTTGTTCCTGCAGACGCTGTGTAGGTTTTCTGGGACGTGCGGCCGATTTTCTTGGTCCTATGGCCATCACGGGCGGTGTCTCCCTTTCGTGGTCTCGTCCAGGAGTTCACTGGATGATCTTCTGCTACTTCGTGTGACAGTCTGTGAAACAAGGACCTGTTTCGCGTCACGAGTGACCCATCTTGACGACGTGCCGTCACCATGGAGCCCTTTGGGTTGGTGATGACCAACGGCCTGGGATGAAACGGTGTCGACAATATCCCTGTCTTGCGCTGATGTACGAACACGACATCGCCAATATCGATCAAGGAGCCCTTGCCTTCATGTCGGCATAAGGCTTCGTGTTGCCTTTGGCGGCCCTTGTACCACTTCTGGCAATTTCGAACGCGAATCTCGGACATTAGCCTGTGCGGTGTGAAGGCTGTCGTCACGTGTGGCTTACTGCGATACGCTCGCAGCATCCGCTGCATCTCAGTGCGCAATGCTAGCCCGTTGATGCTAACGGCCTTCATAGCTTTCATTAGTGGTTTGATGAAACACTCTGCCTGCGCGTTGGCCTGTGGCCAGAGAAGGGTTATCTTGTGACGGTGGACCCCACACTCCTTCGGAAAGGATTTCTAGATGTGTCCGTTGATCGGAGGCCCGTTGTCTGTCTTCACCACTTCCGGGAAACTAAACAGACTGAAAACCGTCTGTGTGGAAGTACTCCTAAAACCTCTACGATTGATAATTCGTCAACTATGGCGAACATATACGGATTGTGGTTGTCTCTCGACGCGTAGTGTTCGCCCGGCAACGAATGCAGCGCTTCACCGCTTCCTCCGCTGCAGTCTGCACCTGGGAACCACACCTTGGTACAAAGCAAGGCTTTTGTCTTACACAGTGTTGAAGGGTGCTAGGGACAACTATCCTGTAGTCTCGCATCACCAAGTCCCCACTCTCGTTGACTGTTGACTGCGCAGAATCCCCTGTCCTGCTGGATGCCGGGACATATAGTCGGCTGGGTTGTCTCGATCCGAAGTGGCGGTCTCGGCTTCTTCCAAATGGTCTCCAGTGGCTGGTGGTCGCTGGTGACTGTGAACTGAGGCGCTCTGTTGGTGAACTTGTCGAAGTATTCACAGGCCCAGACTACCGCCAGAGCTTCATGCTACGTCTGACTGTGGAGTGTCCACACGTCAAACAACGCTCGGCTCCCGTACACAATGACCCGCTTCTCTTGAACGAGGAGTGCTGCTAGCCCGAGTCCACTGGACTCGCATCAACCACAATCTCAGCCGCCTTCTTCACATCGCCTAT
Organism: Lamellibrachia satsuma; assembly: GCA_033239005.1. Taxonomy (NCBI): domain Eukaryota; kingdom Metazoa; phylum Annelida; class Polychaeta; order Sabellida; family Siboglinidae; genus Lamellibrachia; species Lamellibrachia satsuma. Next base: position 11,284,055 of record BSQZ01000009.1, on the reverse strand, counting down.
ATTCACCAACTTAAATCAAAAGCATGCCAGTTCTAGTGATGCATAAACATAGTGTACACATGTTTAAATGTAAGTGTGTCAAGGGGAAGCCTAATGATTTAATTGGACCGAACCTAATGATTTAATTTAATGACACTGCATAAGTGACAACTTTGTGCATATAAATTATGTATATAGCTGCCCGATTGTGTAAATTTGGTGTTTGAATATTGGAGGACACCCCACACCTGCAAATCTTCAGCCACAACTTTTCAATCTTCTAGAATTTTTTTAATAAATATCTACTTTTTTAATGTGACCAAATGCCCGATGAAGAAATGACTGGGCATGTAAATATTGTATGAGCAAATCTCTTTCCAATAAAGTTAATTGTTAACTGAATTAAAATTAAATTAATTGTTAATTTAATTTAGTTGAATACTTTGGGAGATTAGCTTCATTTAATTTAATTGACCTGAAAAATGTGTGAAGTTAATTTAAATTAATTGGAGAATTCTTAGTTAATTGTAATTAAATTAATTAACTTTTGAAGTTAATTGCCTCATACCTGGACAATATTTAGTTACACATTCGTGCTTCCCATTCGTATCCACCAAGACCGTAGAAAGAATCTGGGAAATAACTGAAATTCAAATGACAACAATAAAATGTCAGATTATCTTGGTTTAACGATTAGGTTACTGAGTAGGGGGGCGATTATAATACTGCCCTCTTAGCCCCTATTAGCAAGGCTCAGTGAAGTAGCGCCACCTTTTGGCGTTATCACAACCGCTTTGTAGCCTCGATTAACAAGGCTCCGTGAGGCGGCGCCACCATTTGCAGTTCCACAACTGCCGATACCAATCAACTTTAGAATTACGAAACAATTATAAAATTGACTTATATTGAAACAATTCACACAATGAAACAAAGTGTTCGTTCCGTTTTCTACCTCTACCGGCTTACGCATGTCAGCGCAACTTTCCAACAAACGGCAGCAAATGAACAAAAGAAACTAAATAAACTCAACTGATATGTAGCGCAATATGAATCAGATATGTGTTGTCACCTGTCAGCCACAATAAAAATACGCGTCGGCGGCCAGACTCTTGCCGCGGGAAGTTCACGAAGGCGAGCAAGATTCGGTGAACACCTTACTCACTTGGTGGCTTTGCTACCAGTTTGTTCTCAATACTTTCAAACAGAGCCTTTCTATCAGAGGCAGCATATTATTAAAGGATGTGGTTGTCGGAGCCCTTGCAAAATAAATTGATACCGCCCTGAAGATGTTAGAGAGGACTGTGGATGGAAGGATAAGGAGGATAGTGGAGTGTGAAATGGGAGAAGAACAAGGTTTCAGAAGAGGGAGAGGTACGGTGGACGGGATGTTCACTCTGAAACAACTGATGGAAAAGAAACTGGAAGGACAGGAGAATATGGCTCTAGGATTCATAGACTTTGAAAAGGCGGACGACACAGTTCCGAGAGATATGGCCATGGCCACGTTGAGGTGGATGGATGTCCCAGAGGCGGAGGTGAGGATGGTCGAAGGCACATATGAAGAGACAAAAGGTTGAGTAGTGTGCGGGCCGGGAATATCGGAGGAATTCAAAGTGGTCGCCGGCCTGAGACAGGGGAGCGCCCTAAGCCCACTGTTATTCATTGCAGCAGTGGAGGTGATCAGCAGGAAAGCGAGTACAAGGGACATTCTCCGCTAGTTGCTATACGCCGATGACCTGGCAGTAGTAGCGGACAGTGAGGCAGACCTTCAAGAGTAGTTGGTAGATTGGAAGGAAATCTTTGGCAAACATGGACTGAGAGTAAGTCTAAAGAAGACGGAGGTGTTTTGGGTAGGGCAGCAGAAAAAAAGATCTTGACATAAGACTGGATGGGAAAAACTGAACCAACGAGACAGCTCTGTATATCTGGGTGGAGCTGATTGCAGGGACGACAGCACGGAGGCGGAAATTCGCAGGAGAATACAAGCTGGGGCAAGTGCGTGGAGGAAAGTGGAAGTGATGGGAGATAGACACATATCTCGAAAACTAAAAGGAAAGATAACACCAGCATACCTATACGGCCTAGAGGCCATGACGATGACAGAAACACAAGAGAGATACTGCAAATTTGTGAGAATAACTGGGTGAGAAGAATGGCGGGAGTGAAAAGAATGGACAAGCGAAGAATGGGGGAGCTGAGGGAGAAAGTTGAGGTGAGTGAAAAAGAGTTTCACAAGGAAGTTGGTGAGGAGCCGGCTAAGATGGGCTGGACGTGTCAAATGAATGGAAGGGGTACGATTGACGAAGTAGAGGATAGAAGGAGATGAGAAAGACCGAGACTGAGATGGGAGGACTGCGTGAAAAGAGATTTAGTGGGAGTGGGAAGGAGTGGAGAATGAGGGCAAGGGATAGAGGGGAGTGGATAATAAGGGCAAGGGATAGATGGGAGTGGAGAATGAGGGCAAGGGATAGAGGGGAATGGAGAATGAGGGCAAGGGATAGAGGGGAGTGGAGAATGAGGGCAAGGGATAGAGGGGAGTGGAGAATGAGGGCAAGGGATAGAGGGGAGTGGAGAATGAGGGCAAGGGATAGAGGGGAGTGGAGAATGGGGGCAAGGGATAGAGGGGAGTGGAGGCGATTGGTGGAGATGGTAGTGAAACGGAACTAGATATGAAGAAGAAGGGGAAACATAAATCGACGACCGGTATCGGTGCCAGCCTCACCCGCGACTACAGGGAAAAGGAGGAGAGCAGCAACCGCCCAATGTTCGATGTGGATGTGACGCCACATTTGTTTTCCGTGAAAAATAACAGACGATCTATGCTGTTCCGTGTTTTGTTTCGAGCAGTCTTCACACAAAGAACGGAAGACAAACTCTTGAAACAACCATTTACCTAGGCTGTTTTGACATGACATGACTTTTCGCGTTCTTATTTGGCAACTGCTGCAAATAGGCATACTTGGATTTTTTGTGCGTTTTTTTTTTCATGCATAAGTAATGGACTACGAACGATCAGCCCGAGGTGGTTCGGTCATGCGGTACATAGGGAGGAACCCAGTGCAATAAAGAGGGGGGCTGCCGGTGGGTGGAAAACGCAGCAGGGGATGGCAAAGAATGAGAGACGTGGTGAGGAGAGATGTGGAGGTGGCAGAGGTTGTGGATGAGGACGCAAGGACAGAATATCGTGACGGAGGAAGACCCGAGCGGCCAAGAGGGAGTACACGGTCGAAAGAAGATGATTTTTGTCAGTGTTTTGTCAGCACGAGACAACATCAAGCATCTTCTATAGCGCTTCCTTCGTTTCATCTTTCGGTTTCCTTCGTCTTTTTTAACCATATCAGTAGACTAACTTCCTGTTCTCATTTATTTTGCAAATGCCTTTTTGTAACTTACAGTCGGTGTATGAACACTAAATAAATTTAGCTATATAACGAAGGGTTACTTTCTGCTATGCTAATAGACCATTGCACCATAGCCCTGTGGAATGTTGTCACCAACCAGACAAGTTGACCAGGGCGTAGCTGCAGGAGTAGAGAGTACGACACAATTAGAAAACTTCGAATATTCGCTTGTTATTTTCTATTCAGCTTTATGTAGGGCATTTACTCACTAAACAAATATGAAATCTGATGATATGGGACCTCGCTTAATTTCCTTCGCTGTCTGTTTCCATGCCAAATTTCCGATTAATTAACATACCTACAGTCGTCTTAACATCGGGAACTTCTCAGGCAATGATATGTTGCCAGAAGAGTAATAGTCTGTCAGTCTGTCAGGGTGCCTGAAGCTATTTTAGAAGGTACTTCTAGAGAGATATTGACCATCTGGTAGTGTTTGGTCTACATCAGTCTGTGTTTTAATGGTTTCTTCGCGCAGTCTTCACATCGTGTTTGAAAAAATGTTTCGAAAGCATTAGCCATCGATTTTTTAACAGGAAGCGGCATGCATCCAGTTATGAAAGCGATCACCTCTAAGTTTGGTAACCCTCATATATAGCAGCAATTGTGTTTTGTTTTACCGAATGCATCTTTCTTCAGTAAATATGGAACTGAATTTGTTTCCGAATCAAGCCAACAAAAGTCCAGTCTACAACCTGATATATATGGTTCGTATCTTTCAAAGATCTCGCTGACATGGTCAGTAGTTGTTGACAATCATTCCACAGAAATTTTGGTGTGACCAAATTAAGTGAAACTCGCCGGGACATTTTATGAGCCATCAAAGAGTAAACAATAGGCACTATCCTTAGTATACAACCACTAGAGCCACTACACCGTACTGTCGACCTAGGTATCGTACTGCCGACCAAGGTACCGTACTGTCGACCAAGGTACCGTACTTGTGGCTTTTGACTAGAATATGTAACATGTTATATGTGCAAGCGTTACTGTCATTAACATATTATGATACCGGCCTTACAAGATGATTAAAAAACGGGATTACTGGCGGCTAATCCAGACTAAATCGCTGCTAATCCGGGATAATTATCATCATAGAAAGATGTTGACAAAGTTGACTAATAAAGTGTGTGATAGAGCATACTTAGCGCCCTACTCAAGAGCGTCATGTGTACAGCAGGCATGCACAAACCTCAAAGAGAACACGACACACTGTTTAGTTCGCACGTTTGCGAACTTACCCGTCGTATTAGAAATGTATCAGTTCAACATGATCGTTACGGCTCTGTAAACCTGGCAATGTGTATAATATAACTCTCTTCAATATCTATTAATTTTGTTAGTTCCCTATTACAATCTGCTAAATCTGTACAGCTTTTAAATTGATGTTGGTGTTGAACGAACGTTAGTGGTCTTTATGTCTGCTTCAGCAGGAAAGTAGGATAATTAAAACTGCGCTACTTCACTGAGGGTGGTAAGACTCGGATCAGATATTTTAATCTCATAAGACAGCTTACTTGTGGCGTGTATGTAGACTAGGTGGCGTCGCGTATGTGTTTGGGCTGAATTCCACTTCATGATGCACAATGCGGACAATTTCCGTGATAGTGCATCGCTTGTAGCTATGGGGGAATTTTACTAAAACGTTGACATGTTAGGCTGAACATTACTTCCCCCTCCCAAAAATCCATTGTTGGTCCGTTTAATTGAATAAGGCGTTATACCCTATCAATGAAAGATGGCAGTAACTGCGGCATTAAATAATGCATACTATATATAGGTTCACGAAGCATTGCAGAACGGGTTTTAGGTTCAGTATTCAACAGAATAGTGGGAATCAAAAATTACTTCAACAAGGTTCTCAACAAGGACGCGATAAAGACAGCGGACATGGGGGGGGGGGGGGGCTAGACGCAAGCGCTAATCTCCGCAAGGTGTGTGAATAAGAAACCAACGATGACGTGGCCAAAACGACACACTGACTTAAAACTCCACCCTCAATTAACTGATTTAGCCATTCACGAATCCGGTTCGTTGATATCCAAATATGTAGCGTGTGAACAGTTTCCGCAGTCGATTTACTGAAAAAGTGTTTCAAATCATCGAAATAATTGACTTTAGTCGTTAGATCTAGTAAGGCTCAACATAGTAGATAATGGTAAACACTTTAATGAGGATCAGGGACTTCCATCCTCTCGCTGAGTGTCCTTATGTTTTGTGTGAATAAGCATATTTTCCCCACGCAAGTTCACTAAGCAAAGCAGGAAACTCGATACTAAAAGCTTAGCAGTGCCGGATTAACAATGTTGGGACCTGATACTTTTTTGTGGGGAACTTACCGAGTACGTGACAGACGAAGATCGAGACGCGTGGCATTGACTATGGAGGCAACCCCACACCTCAACCTTAATGTGTATTCAACTATGTATTAAACATAAGCATTCACAGATCGTTGTCGACGACATAGAAACATACAAACAAGACAACCCAGCACGAGGTGACAAGCAAGTACAGTGTAAGACGACAAGCAAGAATTACAACACACGTTGACCAGAAAATAATACAAGACAATACATCGTAAAATAGAAACCGTACAAGTTCTCCCGAGCAAACAAACAGAGACATCAACGTTTTTTCCACCAGATGAGTTACCTACCAATGTTTATAGATATGTGATCCTGTGAATATAATAAGATCTGCCTGTACATCTCTTGAACTTCCTCAAAAAGGGGCTCTTTTTGTGGGGGGGCTTCTTGTGGGGGGTTTGGCCCGAGTGTCTTACGTGTACCACGGCTAACCCGGCATTGCTCAATTGTGTTTAGATTACAGTTATTAAATAGGACGTTGCTAACAGCCAACCAGGGCGACCAGGGCATTCAATATAAATCCACAACTTCACTGTTATTATAACAGCGGCCCCAGCCGCGGTTATAATAACTGTTCTCTGGATTCCTGGAAAGGAAACCGGCATTTGGTTCCGGCAAGGACTTATGAGAAAGAATTCAGACAAAAAAAGTTGGCGATTTGCGGAATAAATAAAATGACACATACATTACGTCAGCAGTGAGTCAAACAAATAGGAAAGCTCACTCGCACGCATCAAGCTGTATGTATGTGTATAGAAATGCACCAAAATACACGGGTGTGCATTGCAGGACTCAACTACTGTGTTGGGGCCAGATGTGCGATGTTTAATTATCACTTTATTGCACTTTGACGTCATAGTGACTCTCGTGAAACAACTTAATGTAGGCCTTCTTTAAAACTCTCATTATTGCCGGCGCTTTTTATTAACAATATTATGGGGAATGTTTTACAATTATTTTGGGCATTGTGTTGATTGGTGCGAGCAGCATAGGCGTTCCACACCTCAACTAATGAGATGTCGTGTCCTGTTGCAGGCTATATCATTCCACCTTTTTATCTTCACATGGTTGAATCTTCAGTAGCTGATTAACCACAGGGCCTTGGCTTTAGACACTGCGCTACTTTAGAACATACTTTAATAATTCTCTGGGAAGCATTAAGCTATGATAACATTACTTTTCGAAAGCTAGTCAGCAGTGCCGCTTTATGGAACAGCTTTATTTTGTGGTAGGACGCATTAGTCACACGTGTATTATGTGAAATTGCCAAACCCTGGTATGCAACTCATTTCCCGTCTACCAAAGTAAAGGCCTCCCCGGGGAAGCGAATCTGTTTGGCTAGACGAAACAAAATGGAAAACATTACCGTCTATATCGATATCGTCCCAAAAAGATATATATTTCAATCAATCAATCAATCAATCAACAAACCAACCAATCAATCAGTCAATCAATCACCAATTAATCAGTCCATCAATCCAACAAAACAAACAAATAAAAAACAGATTAGTTAATAAATCTACATAACTTATAAGAGAATAGTTTGAAAGAGACATGTTTAAGTTGATGTTACTTCGATCATTAAATCGTGTCTTGGATGGCGCCAAATGTGGTGGCTATTTCTACCCACGAGATAAACATGATGTCAGGTACACACTGAATCCACATAATATTAATAAACGACCTGCCACTGGCTGCTTGAAGCAACATTGCCTCTACCACTTCATCATGTGCTGTCTACTTGATAAATAACGGTAATCTGTGGAGATTGCTTAACTGGGACATACTCCCGTCGTCTTTCGACTGGTTCACATTACGAAATAAACGCATCTTTCAAATTGTACACATTACAGGTCTCGAATCGGCACGAATGTCATTTGTACGTGTTCAGCAGCAGCAGCAGCAGCAGCAGCAGCAGCAGCAGCAGCAGCAGCAGCAGCAGCAGCAGCAGCAGCAGCAGCAGCAGCAGCAGCAGCAGCAGCAGCAGCAGCAGCAGCAGCAGCAGCAGCAGCAGCAGCAGCAGCAGCAGCAGCAGCAGCAGCAGCAGCAGCAGCAGCAGCAGCAGCAGCAGCAGCAGCAGCAGCAGCAGCAGCAGCAGCAGCAGCAGCAGCAGCAGCAGCAGCAGCAGCAGCAGCAGCAGCAGCAGCAGCAGCAGCAGCAGCAGCAGCAGCAGCAGCAGCAGCAGCAGCAGCAGCAGCAGCAGCAGCAGCAGCAGCAGCAGCAGCAGCAGCAGCAGCAGCAGCAGCAGCAGCAGCAGCAGCAGCAGCAGCAGCAGCAGCAGCAGCAGCAACAACAACAACAACAACAACAACTATAATGGTATGATAAAGGAAAAGTTGCGTGACAGACAATGTGGGTCATATAACTAGACAGGCTGTAATTTAGGGATATTTCACAGCAACTTGGGATTTCGGATGTTATTTCAACAGTGTAAACGTGTTGAATCATTTGTATATATGCGAAGCTATTATATGGCTTTACCACTGTAAACAATAAACCCAACAATAACTCAAGCTGTCCTAAAGTGGGTGGAAAGTTGTCGTTGTCTACCTTAGAATGTCGTCTTTCACCTATAACGACTCGCCCCCGATTTATTAATCATTATTCAGGTCAATTTACAAATCCGAGAACGTCACAGCAACCCCTACCTCGGATTGATAAGCAATAGTTACTACTGGTGGAAATGATTCACGTGTTACGCACTTCCCATCACTTGCTGTTTAAAGAACACGGATCTCCTTGTTGTTCCTCTACAAAGTACCTCGTTGTCTTTGCTCCGTTTTAAACCTGGTCACAATAACGACGAATGTCAGAAATAAATGAAAACAAAGGTAGAACGATCGGAATAACACATTTTCAATTTTTTTTAATGGCTAGAGTAAGTTTGGTTTGAGAGCCATTTAAAAAACATGTGTGATTGGACTCTAATCGTTTTACTAATTTTCCGTCAATCGTCATGTACTGTGCATTAATATATAGTGAAACAACTAAGCTAAATGCCTACAAAGTGCATTGTTTATGTGCTACATCATGTAAAAATATATCTGGCGACGGTACATAATAGTTGGGCTAACTTTGTTTGCCAGGACCATGATCGCCTTACAATTGAACACCTTATCTATTATTATGGATTTGATAGTGACCCAGTTCGTTGTTCCATCAGATATTTTCACAGAACCTGCTCTACTGATATGGCTACTTGGTGGCAGCACTAACTTTTTAACTAAATCTGATCGTGTTACCTTTGTGGTCTTCCAATGTATCTACGAGAACAATGGTCATTGCTGCGTGCGGTGTTATTTTCACAGGTGCCGGTGCTTTAATTTGTTTATCATCTTTGAATGTTTGCCTTTCCACGCTTTTCTGGGGTCTATATGACTAAAGATGCTTATTCAATACATTTTTTGCTAGTCTCATTTCAAATACATTTTGTGAAAAACCAAACTTACCTAGTTTACACAGCAACATGCTAGCTCGTTTGTGCAACTTTTGTATGTAGTTTTTGTGAAATAATCAGACAAACTATTAAATTAGTTAATGCTTGTTCAAGCATTAAGTAAACTGAAAATGTAATTGCTGAAAAATCACGAGTTTCTTCCTTAGTGAAATTTCGTAACTTTGTCATGTGATCGACGAGAGGATGGAAGTCACGCCCTTGATCAGCATTGACCCACACAGTGATTACCATTTTGGTTATCCACTATTTTAATCCTTACCAGATCTAACGGCAAAAGTAAACTCTTTTGATGAATTGAACAAAATACTACGCATTTTTTTATTAAATGGACTGCGGATGTTACATAAACTATTCACACACAACATATACCATATACTGCATACACCATTGAACCTGATTTGCGATACGCTAAATCAGATGAGAAAGCAGTTTTAACTATCTTAAATTAAGACAGCAAGTGTCCTGTGTACAATTTAGCCTGCCCCTTGCACTCCAAATACAGGACTGTACGACACACCCTCTCCAGTCTCATTCACTAAACCACTTCTGATTTCAATTGTTCAACTGCCAAAATAGTTAATCACAGGCCTAGTCACGACTACTTGCTCTCGAGTAGCGCTGGTTATTTTGATGAGTTGACATTCGAGCCGCCTTTGGGTCACCCCGCATTCAGTGTTCCTATCAATCCAAACAAGGGCCTTTACGCGAGACTTTATTCGGCACCGCTTTAATTTATGGACATGGCTAAAATATTACTCATGCTTGACACTAATTACATCTAAGTGCGACCGGCCTCGTACTAATTAGAGCGGATGTTCGAGTCACTTTGTAAACATTGATAAATTGACCGCATCACACCCCAGCTGCAAACGCGAGAGCATAAACAGTACACAGAACACGCTCGCTAGAGGGCACTATACAAATGTTCGTCTATGTGTGTATTTTCTACGTGGAGACATTTGTTATGTTAGTTTTCGACGTTTTAAAGGATGTTCCGTTGTGGGGGGAGGGGGAGAGCGACGGGGCTGGGTAAAGGTGGAGGGACTCGTTCAAAACGCCAACCCCCTCTTCATGGCTAACTACTTCATCCTTGCCAGTGAATGATTGCGACCAAAGACGAAGTCGGTGTAGCGGCATTAGTGCTGATGACATAAGCGCCCCACATGCCGCCAAACGATATATCCTTCAGGGCTAACTAGTTCTACATATTTTACAGCCAACATGTATGAACTTTTATGTTTGAAATTCTATCAAGTCACAGTGGCGCATTTAGGATCCCGGAAATGGGCCAAACGGGAGCAAGCTTAGTCACCCTTTAGTTTGCGACGGTATGTAGTGGCACAACAGGATATTCACGAAAAAATTCCTTTTCCAAAAGGGGGCCATGGTGCAAAGCTCTACTTAAATACGCTCCTTAAATACGTCACTGTGTCAAGATTATAATAATATTTAATACTGAAATAATTTTAATATCACGACATTGGCCTATCTTTGTTAATCTTCCGAGCTAAATATGGTTAAGAAATAAAAGATGCATTGATAGCCGACACAACCCATAGAAAACACGATAATAGTATTGTGTTCTCAAACCACGTAGCTCTTGAATAGTTATAGTTGATTTTTATATACTGACCGCATGCGCAATATAGCCATTGTAACAGTGACGCAAAGGCATTGCGCGCGCGTTAGCTAAATATCTTTACAGGACAAACTGACTGTCACAGCATCCCCATACCATAAAAGGAATTCGCCTGTAAGTAACATGATCCCCAAACGCACCGTTGTCCCTGCTAGACTCCACGGATTGCAACGCCTTAACCTCACGTTGCACCAGAAGTAAATTAAATGGCCAACCAGTGTATGCGTTCTGGAACTCCTAGATGTCCCAATATGAATGGCGTATGCAGATGATATTATTCTGTTGTGCCACTGAACAGATATGCCCAGCGTCTTATTTCGACTGCAGCTGCCCAACTGACGGAGTGTGGTTCTATGGCCGTAAAGGTAAAATACGAGGATGCTCCAGTCACACACGAGAGATGATGGTATGCGTACAAATTGGCTATAGTGTCAGATAACTGTGTCCACTGGAACGCAGGAGCCTGTTCGTAGCTGCGTTTGCCTTGCACTGACTTTACTGACACAAAAAAAACTGCGAGTGTTTTACCGTGGCATGGGGTTGTATTAGGCCTACCTTGTTTGAATCTGGGCTCACCTGTCGTTCAAAGGAGGTATTCCGTCAACGGTATCTAATGACATTAATCGGACCACGTCGAGGGCGACATCTCTGCATGCCGAGAGTTTTTAGCTACGGTGTTTCCTAAACAACTACTCAACTGTGCGTACCGCTGACTCCCACAGGGCTAGCAGGTGCCTGCACTACCCGACGAACAAACATCACACGGGAGTTTTTGAAAAAGATGCGCCGTCCATAGCTAGGAGCTGGTGGAACCAAACGGGCGATTTACACACGAATTGGGAGGCGTTACCCTGCCACCCACAAAGAGACACCTTCGAATTCAGTCACACAGGTTTGCTTATAGGAACATGTTTTAGAGAACTGAGACAGATACAGTGATTTATGACGGCATCTACAACAAACGATTGAGAGTTTCAGTTTCCCATATTACTGAAGGGGGCGCGGTGGCATAGTGGTTAGAACGTGGGACTCAATCAAGAGGGCAGGGGGTGAAATCTACGGCACTTGCTGCTGCTTCGGAGTTTGGGCAATTTCGTTCAGTCCAGTCTGTCTCTGTTCAGTCAGCTGTGCTTCTGTTCAGTCAGCTGTATAAATGAGTACCTGGCCATAGACAGTGGAGGAAGCATATCAACGAATGTGGTCTTCGTGCAGCAATTGCAGCGTGGTTGAAGTCAAGTTGGCATGGGAATGAAGGGGTCTGCCAGGGGGTGCATTGTAAGGTCTGCCAAGGGGTGGGTGTGTAAGGTCTGCCAGGGGGTGGAGTGTAAGGTCTGCCAGGGGGTGGAGTGTAAGGTCTGTCTGGGGTGGAGGGTAAGGTCTGGCAGGCGTGGGTGTGTAAGGTCTGCCAGGGGTGGGTGTGTAAGGTCTGTCAGGGGTTGGTGTGTAAGGTTTGCCAGGGGTGGAGTGTAAGGTCTGTCAAGGGGTGGGTGTGTAAGGTCTGCCAGGGGTGGAGTATAACGTCTGCCAGGGGGTGGGTGTGTAAGGTCTGTCAGGGGTGGAGGGTAAGGTCTGGCAGGCGTGGGTGTGTAAGGTCTGCCAGGGGTGGGTGTGTAAGGTCTGTCAGGGGTTGGTGTGTAAGGTTTGCCAGGGGTGGAGTGTAAGGTCTGTCAAGGGGTGGGTGTGTAAGGTCTGCCAGGGGTGGAGTATAACGTCTGCCAGGGGGTGGGTGTGTAAGGTCTGTCAGGGGTGGAGGGTAAGGTCTGGCAGGCGTGGGTGTGTAAGGTCTGCCAGGGGTGGGTGTGTAAGGTCTGTCAGGGGGTGGAGTGTAAGGTCTGCCAAGGGGTGGAGTGTAAGGTCTGGCAGAGGATGGATTGTAAGGTCTGCCAGGCGTGGGTGTGTAAGGTCTGCCAGGGGGTGGTGTGTAAGGACTGTCAGGGGTGGAGTGTAAGAACCGTTAGGGGGTGGTGTGTAAGGTCTGCCAGGGGTGGTGTGTAAGGTCCGTCAGGGGGTGGTGTGTAAGGTCTGCCAGGGGTGGTGTGTAAAGCCTGCCAGGGGGTGGAGTGTGAGGTCTGTCAGGGGGTGGAGTGTAAAGCGCGTTGAACAGTCCCACAAACCGGATACTACGAAGAATAAGTAACCTTTTGGACCCCATCTGTTACGAGGAAAAGCGGATAAGCATTTAATTGCCGACATTGACAAATGCCAAGTCTCTCTGTTAGTTCAGAGGCCGACAAACAAACATCCTAGAAAGGTGTCTGGTTATTCTAATGAAGTTTATAAAAAACATAAAAACAATATTTTAACGTTCCTTAATTAAGCATAATACTGTTTGTGTTGCTGACAAGTAGTCAATAAAACTCGATTTGCCCTGACTACATACATGCATGTCCTGCTATTACAGTACGCTCTACAAATAACGACACTCGTTGAACTCAATTGCGGTAGCACAGAAAGCATTTCCCATAATGTATACGCACAAACTGTACTTAAAGGGTCTTACCGGACGCTAGGGTTTACGCATTAGCCTCACAATTAGTGGGGATATTTGTGACAGACGAACGATTTGTCAACAACTCAGCACTGCGTCAACTCGCTAACAGCGTCATATCCCGCCGCCCGCACAAAGGTCACCGAGTTCACGGTTACAGCAGACGACACTTGAGTCTTGACGCTCGTGTTGTGGTCCGGTGTCGATGTCAAAATACGCAGTCGTAATACACAGTCCGAGTCTACACTTTGTTCACGCAGGCGACAAGTCTTAGGTGAGTTTTTATTACCAACATCAAATCTAAAAAAGTTGTAATCCAGCATACGAAATTGAAACTCGCTTTTATATCTAACTATGATTAGGTCCACCCAATAAAATTAACAAACAGCCCAAACACATATTTTCTAGAAGTAAAAAGAACTATACAACACACCGGTTCGCTTAAAAGTCTACCAAGCCGTTAGATTAGGAATTGTTTTTCTTTAGGCCTACTACTTAGTAAGTGATCACGTTTGATGCAGTGTATATATATATATATATATATATATATATATATACATATACATACATACATACATACAAATACAAACATACATACAAACGTACATACATACATACATACATACATACATGCACACATGCATACATGCATGCATGCATGCATACATACATACATACATACATACATACATAATATGTAAAGCGACTTCAACTTGATTGAATGATACACACACGTACTCACTCACGCGCACACTCACGAACATCCACATTTCAATTAATCGCGCAATATTTATTAATTGCTCAAATTTAAGATTGAACAAAATTGCCATCCAAGGCACACACACAGATGGCAAGTGAACAAAATAGCAATTGGCTTATCGATAGTCCAACCATTTTTTATCTATGGTAAACCGCCCTGCTGAGATATTTGTCTATTTATTTAATATATTCACGCTGCTACAATCTACAGTACTGGTCATAAGCTAGTACGCTAGGCTTCATGTGTGAATCAAAGCGTTCACACGGCGTGGTTAAATAATAAATTTAGTTCTTTCAGTCATTGTCAGCACACAGTTCGCTGGCTGAGTCATCGGTGCGAGCCACCCGAGCGTTGTCACAGTTGTAGCAACTTGCCCTAATAAAATTGTAACAACTTGCCCAAAACAAATTTTGCAGTTGAACACACGTGGACGATAACTAATCCTGAATTTCAATTAACTTCTACTTTGCATAACCCCTTATACTGTATATACATGCATGTTTAAAGTCTCATTCACGAAACATAAACAGTGGCTGCGTGAGATGATATTATGTAGGCATAGCAAAAACGTTTTAGGTGGTTAACATGTCGTTTTTGTCCACACTTCATTAATTTCGTCTTCTTAACTCCCGATTTTGGACAGTGTCCGCTCGTGGACTTCCAACCAACTACTGCCGATGGTGACTCCATATGGTATGATAAAACGACTCTGTAACAACGTGCCTTGTATACAATTAGCCCCGGTCTCCCCTATTATATGAACGAAAAAGTATGTATGCGTGCGTGCGTGCGTGCGTGCGTGCGTGCGTGCGTCGTGCGGTGTGTGTGCATGTGTGTGGTGTGTGTGGTGTGTGTGGTGTGTGTGGTGTGGGTGGTGTGGTGTGTTGTGTGTGTGTGTGTGTGTGTGTGTGTGTGCGTGCGTGCGTGCGTGCGTGTGTTGTGGTGTGTGCGTGCGTGTGTGCGTGCGTGCGTGCGTGCGTGCGTGCGTGCGTGCGTGTGTGCGTCACTTTAATCATTATTCATGTTGTAAAACTAGAATCGGCTTCTAAAAACCACTTAACATACCCGCTGAATATCAACAAATGCGTGCTCGTGAAGAGAGATTGCCACGGTTGAAACTGGCTCACAGTGGTGTACGTGCGTGCGTGCGTGCGTGCGTTCGTGCGTGCGTGCGTGCGTGCGTGCGTGCGTGCGTGCGTGCGTGTGTTTGTGTCACTTTAATCATTATTCATGTTGTAAAACTAGAATCGGCTTCTAAAAACCACTTAACATACCCGCTGAATATCAACAAATGCGTGCTCGTGAAGAGAGATTGTCACGGTTGAAACTGGCTCACAGTTTATAAACATATTATGACTTATGACATAGTTATTCCCTTGTTGAAAAACTACATAAATGCATAGAGCGGCGTTTGATACAGACTCGTCGAGGTTCCTTCAAATGAAGCCATCCATCGTCGTTTTATGGGAGTTTTTAAAGGTGCATCTATGTTGTGATATGCACCAGTGGTAGCATATCGTTGCCCCAGTGGGTCGGCAATGCCCACCGAGGGCCTAGCAAAGCGTGACTGCGTTCCGTGCTCACCTGCGCCGCCGCGGTGTGATTGGCTAACGTCACTGCGCCATGCACGTGACAAGAGTATGTATTCGAGCGGCTTATGCCATTCGAGCGAACACACACCTGGCATTAATCGGACGAGTTCCCTCAAACCGTGGATCACATTGGGGCACGGACAGTCTGACAGGATCCGGCACGGAACTACGCACGTGTACTTGGCTCGCGAAGACGGATATAGCAGCGGTGGTTGGTGACTCGGCCACGTCCACAGCGCTTGGCTACGACGTTAGTCAGAGCAAACAGCCGGCGACCGGTTGTAATGAGTGGGGGCTGGGCCGCTATACCGCACAGCGACGTGGGTCGAGTCACTTGTAACCGGCGTCATCGCACAGACGACAGCCACTGCGCGCCGCGTGGATTTCACTGACGCTATTTCGACAAAGATCATTTTACGTACAGCGTCAAAGCGCCAGTTCCAGTTGTTGATATGGTAAGTGGTGATGTGTAATGCACGTATAGGCCTATTTCACACAGTTGTGTTGTGGTTAGTTGTCGGCGTAGAAACAGAGTTGCATTATATATGTCCATGGTGTGACCTTCGTCATAGCACATATTCTACCGGTTAGAGTTCGCTGATGACATATTTCCCGTTCCACCTGTGACATCGTTGTGCAAGGCGAAATGATTGACCTACCACTGATGTCATCCGCACATTCGAGCGGGCGATAATATCGATAAGCATGGATTCTTAACACACCATCGCTGTCACATGTCGAGGCGGGGAACGGTTAAATGCAGCAGTGACTCGACATGGTTGATAGCCTTACCTGGTATTTTGTTACGATCACTGGTGACGCTATCAATCATCATATCACGCTCCTACGGCGACATTGTTGGGCATGCAAGGCGGTGTTGTAGAAAGTAAGTTACCCTGGTCTTATACCGCAGAACAAAGTTACAAGCACACACACACACATTCACTTGTGTTGAGTAGACGTTACTTAACCACACACAGTCACACATCATCCGTACCAGGTAACTGATTCACCAGTTCGTGTTTCGGATATTATATGGGCATCGTTTCAGTTGTTACACAACTGTCTTACTCTCGCGTTACGGATATTTTGCAAGTAGACACCATCGTGATGCTTTCTGGAGTGGTACCAAAACCGCACCACAAAATGATACACACTCCTTCTTTACTCGAAATATGGCTTCAGCGCAACATTAGTCAACCTCGTAAAATCGCAGCAGTAGACAATCGCAGTAGGCCTATTGCGAAGTAACTGCTCATCGGATGTCTGTCGACAGTAACGCAGTATTACTTACTTGCAAAGTTGCGTACACCAGTCATGCCATTAGGCCGTGGAAATGCCAGTTTAAAGTTATATTTGAGCATCGTCAATATTTAACGAGAGTGCCACCCACACAACTAGCTCCAGATGGCGAGTGGAGAAGGAAGCAATTGGCTTGTCAAGAATTCACAAATTTAATCTACGCGTGGCCCGCCCCTGTCAACTAGCTGTCAATGCTGCTTCAAACACATTTACACTGCTAGCATTTACACAGTCATTAGAAACATCTCGTCATTCATCGACTGTGCGAACGAATACTTTCTTGTGTACTCACTCTACACTCTCCGTCGACAGGCTTCTTGGTGACTTCTATACTTGTACTATACCTTCTGCAAACAGGAACACGATATTTGTATGATTATCTTCATAATAATTTATTAATCAGTTCAGTATTATTTTCATCTCCTGGTTTGTAGTGTTGTCAAGTAAATTATGCCAGTGAACACCCCAGGTTAAGATAATTCTAAGACTTGCCTCTGCAGAACAGGAGGAAGAGAAGTACTTATGCCCAACAATTCACTTTCATCTTCCCGGCTCTTTTGAAACCCGATGTACATTGAAAGGTCGTCGCACTGTCGGGCAGTTCAGTTCACAATTGACATGTGTTGTCGGGGTGATTTCGCACTATCGTCGGCATTTTGTGCCATTGTCCGACGAGAGATAATGACCGCTTCTCCCGGCGCACCATTGGTGACAACAGAATCGTATCAGTAGCAAGGTTCTACACCGTTCAACCAAGTAAAGGCTGAGACTGCATTTAGTTAGTGCGTATATTGGTGAACTGTAGACGTTGAGAAAGACCATCGAATGCCACGACTCTACGTCAAACTGTTTACACCTGCACCAGCTGTAACAGAGAATTTGATTTTCTAGTCACAGCAGA
The DNA here is from genome assembly GCA_033239005.1 of Lamellibrachia satsuma. Taxonomy (NCBI): domain Eukaryota; kingdom Metazoa; phylum Annelida; class Polychaeta; order Sabellida; family Siboglinidae; genus Lamellibrachia; species Lamellibrachia satsuma. The sequence goes on along the minus strand of BSQZ01000009.1, from coordinate 11,266,173 downwards.
TGCAAAGCACTGATGTCATCTACGGCATAGCTCCATTATCTTTCGAGATAAACGGGTGCAAATGCATGACATAGGTGGAAATGATACCTATATATCGTGGAGATGTTATACTACTTGTCGTCGAAGTGAAACAGTAGGTGCCCGGATTGCGGGGGTAAAGCTGTGCGCTTGCACGACGTAGGCGGGCGACCAGTCGATATTCTACACTTTCTTTTTCGACCTTGATGGTTTCTTGATGGTTTCTTGTTGGTTTCTTGATGGTTTCTTGGTTTCTTGATGGTTTCTTGATGGTTTCTTGTTGGTTTCTTGTTGGTTTCTTGATGGTTTCTTGTTGGTTTCTTGATGGTTTCTTGATGGTTTCTTGATGGTTTCTTGTTGGTTTCTTGATGGTTTCTTGATGGTTTCTTGATGGTTTCTTGTTGGTTTCTTGATGGTTTCTTGACGGTTTCTTGTTGGTTTCTTGTTGGTTTCTTGTTGCCCAACCAACTTCGTCGTACACAATCTTATCTCTCTTTACTAAGAGCATAAAACATATATACAAGTTATTTGTTTCAATATGTCATTAACACACACGTATTCGTTTATGTTTTAAGGTATCGATTTACACCAGTCACTTCGAAATCCATTCTTGCGTAAAGGCACTTCGTCATAACTGACATTAGGCAGCGTTGCAGAAACCTTCGAACAGTTATTCTGGTGTCGTGACGAACTGAATTGCTACCACATGTTCTGTCTGTGGTGCTGGTATTTGATTATGTGCGATGAATACATACACACAAGAGTGCACGTAGCTGTGAAGTAGTGCTGGAGTCAATGGAGTCTTTATGTAGATGCAAAGAATGTGCGTGGCTCCGGGCGATTTAGACTGCGACAATGCGTTAACAGATTCTTCAGCGTAGAACCGAAGAACCAGTGACCGTGGTAAGAATAAGAAATGATAATACGGCCAATGGTAATTCGGGGTTTTCATGTGACTTGTCCAGTCAGCTGTCGAAACCAGACTTTTGGTCAGATCACATTGTCGACCATGACGTTTACCGACATTAAAAAGGGGGCGTTGCTGAAAAAAACTATGGCTCACCGCAAAAGGAAGTAAACCCGTATTTGGAACCGCACGTGCACCCTTCGGCACCACGCAGTGTTAATCGCCGGGGTTAATCATAGGGATACTTATGATGTCAGTGGTTAATTACAACACTCTTTAGCCAATAACCAAGAGAGGTATATCAAGAGCATTAGTGAATATATCAACACAGTTGTAGAATTGTCTCCCTTCTTGCTTTGTAGTTTGTAGAAGCAAATATTACTATAGGCCTACCCTTCTCCGCGATTAAGTATTCCCACAATACATGTTATGACAACCAACACGTACACGCGCTGCGGACCTTGAGGTTAGAACGTCGCGCTCTCAGTCGAGAGAACCCGGGTTCAAATCCTCTTGCTGCCGTTTCGAAGCTTGGGCAATTTCGTTCATCCCACGTTGCCACAGTTCACTCAGCTGTATAAACGTTTTGTTTGAAAGTCTATGCAACGAGAAGTGGAACATCACACGTGCAAATTGTTCGACAGTTCAGCTTACTGTAACTACCGCAGCTCGATAATAAATTGCAAACATTATTCTTGGCCTACGTTTGGTGCTACAAAAGGATCAAAGTTAAGCAACATGCCGGAGTAGTTACCCAAACTTGAGACGCCATTAGAGAAAATTATGATGAATTCAACACGCTTATGTTTGAAAGAGTCGCCACAACGGCGCAGCTAGTGGCCAGTCCATGAGTGATCAAACGTCTGAGCAACAGGAGTGGTGACAGAGAAAACAAACTGCAGGGGTACACCAAATTGGACTTGGGTCATATCGTTGAGTCAGCGTCTATGTGCTAAGAACGACAGAACTGGAGTGTCACATGCACCTTATCATGTACCGTTATAATTGGTACGAGATACCATCAGTGAACATGCTCTTTAATTGCATCTAGTAGCCATATATTTGCATGGTGAGCGAGTGGAAGTGTAATTATAGACGTCAACATACACACCGACACACGACGACAGGCCAAAATGTCAGATCAGAAACATCGATCTTATGCGCAGTTGACAAATTATTTACTGAAAGACTCACAGTACTATTTTTACTAATGCCGTCTTGCAGCACACTAATGGTGGCAAACTGCCAGTGGTATAATTGGTATGTGCTCTCCGTCTCCAGAAAACCAGCTTGAGCATAACAGTGCCTGGGTGGACGTCGCGTTGGTCTTGCAAGTATCCATGCATATTTGTTACGCCGTTGCAGCAATCACTGATACATACATAATTGTATAAATATCATATACATTCACACAAAGTACCGATGTGATTAGCCAATATATTTCTTGTAGCCCACTTACGACATTCATTAACATGTTTATAGCATAGTACACATGTCAACGACGAAGGTGTATGAAATTCATAGAATGACACACGTTTCCAATTACACATAAGCACCGGTGTACTATCAGTACTCAGGTATTTGATAGTCATCGTTGACAACAACCCGAACACAAGACTGCGGTTTTACAAGGCATCCACTTATCAAGTTATGACCTTCACACTCGGAGCTTCCATCTGCCACATCTTCTTGCTGTAAAACTTACAAAAACTGCTTCCAGTGCTTCATCTTTTGTACTCGACACTGTTCAGCAACAAAGCGTGATTTTGCAGAACCAACGATTGACAAAGCTTTCTGAAAAAAGACGTCATTATGAGTTAGGTGACATGATACCACGAGTCACAGACAATTCGATTCGTAAAGCAGCAAGTTGAAACGTCTGTATTTTGACTGTTATTTTGGCTCAACAATACGTCAATTCATCACTGTAAAATCGGTTGCAGTTTTACCATTGAAATGTAGTTTACCTGTGCATAATTATACACAAACCTCTATCTCTGATGCGAAGACCTTATCTATGATCTTTAGCACTGAAGAACGTATGCTGATCGTCACACCACATGCCTGGCTATGCAATCATGTTAGTAACTTCTCAATAGCCGTATATGGGCCATTATGATGGGGTAATGAAGTGGATAGTAAAGCGGTAACTCCCCTTTGGTCGGTTTCAATTATGTATTCTATGTTATTAGTGTTTCGACCATCGACGTTGCCCTGAAAGGACTCGTCCGAATGCAGTCGATCGCTTTAGTTACTCATTAAGGTTGATTCAGGCGCGAGTTATTTGTTTCGCAAAAAGATAACATTGTCGGCGCGCCTGTGGAATACGACTGAAGATTGAATGGGTCGAAATGAATATTGCTAGGTACGCAAAACGAGAATACGACAGCATTGTTGGTGATAAGTTAGTTAAACAACGCATTTCCAAAATGGACTGTCAGTCTATTTGGTGTACAGGCCGTGCAAAAGGAGGCACAAAACACTTTGAATTGATCAATGTGATTGTTAATATTGTAAAGGGGAAATAAATAATGTGAAACGTTATACCATTCCCACGGGATTAAACCGGTTGCTTAGCATAGGAACTGAGACACGGTTCCCGCATAAGCATTTGAATAATCTCAACAGACGCGCCTGTCTGGCAAGCAGGTGTATGCCCCTACCCGGACACCATCGGCATGGCATCATGGCCTTACCGCCCTGCGTTCAACTCTCACCACCCATGATTAAATTGACCACTTCGGACAACTGTTATGCAACTGATGGTGGGCAGCCAACGTCAAATGAGCGTCCCGAGAACCATTAGCGCCTGTTCGACCTACCGTGTATCGTTCCAGGGAGTCGGTGGCGCAGCTGGCTACCCGGGGCACCACCGCCACCTGCTGGATGCACTAACGTCAACGCCACATGTACACATGCTTAGGGATATTCTCATTCCAACTCGCAACGGGTGTCCAGATTACCATCCCATCGCTGTACCCCCGAGTGACCATGCGTGTCCAATTTTGGTCATCCGGTAGTTAATTATTCCGATTTAGCTTTCGTCCTTATCTCTACACGCACCCATTCTTCAATGTGTTTAACATGAATACCGTTTAACATGCTGTCCTACCATTTTCTATTTTTCACTATTCACTGTAATGACTTATTTCGATCTAGCAATGCGTCCTGTCGTACTCTCTCTTCGTCTGCTTTCTCTCCTCTTGTTCTATGTTTATACCTTTCACACATCGGGTTTGTCCAGTATAATTTTTGCATTCCCATGCACAATTTGGCACATTTTAGAGTCCTACCCACCAATCTCACCTCTCAACTATTTTTTAGGCCAGTGGCGTACCTAAGATCTCGGCCAAAGGAAGGCCAAGCTTGGTCACCCATCAGCTTACCAAGGTCACCCATCAGCTTACCAAGGTCACCAATCAGCTTACCAAAACCCGAAGTAACTAAATACGCCACTGTTTGAGGCCAAAGTCCCACCGATGTTTAGGACCATCCTCCCACTGGCACACCCCACACCCGCACCCTACACCCGCATTACAAATCGAATATTACTTATGATATGGCATCGCGGATACGAACATTTGCGAGTTTAACTTGTGTATACGGTGCTCCGGTAGCTACCACATCGGGACGATGCATGCGGTACGGATTCACAGCCGATGTCTATAGGGAACTCACTCTGATGCGAGATGGGAACCGACACCGGCTTGAATAACCAAATATACACAAAGGACAAACAAGTACAGACTGTACTGTGATATGCACGGCACCGGAATTACACAATGAATGATCTATTTCGCAAGTCCAAATTGTATGCTCGAAATAGAGACTGCGTGTGTTTACCAAAGAGGTAAAGTAGCACATTTGTAGCGAGCCGACATCCGAGCATGTTCGGTCAACACTGTACCCTTGGGATATTAATTAGAATTCAATCTCGACGTATCTGTAGGAAGCATTCAGCCATGGTGTGAAATCAATGCACATGGTGTATTCATCCAGAGGTCTAGTGCCACGTATAGCCAGGCAATTGTTTTTGCAGCTGTCAGTGTTAATTCAAATTAAATTTAACGAGCGAATGAAAAAACAACAGAGGTAAAAGACGAGCGGACGCCTATCACCGCCGCCAATTCACTGCCGTCCACCGGTGATGGATGCATTGTTAGCAAGGGAACGTGAAATTACACGCGTTCCGACATCCAATGTGATCTTGCACTGAAAGCCACCTCGTCAACCGGCGTGAGCCCGTTGGCATTCCTCGACTAGCGCAACGAGCTGGTGAACCATCACGGCGCCCTGGTCTGGAAGCTCCATCCATTCGTGATCACGAACGCGATCTTCAAACGTGATGTCTCCAGTTTAACAATACCTGATCTACAGGGTGCTATCAGTTGTATCTGCAATACCCCCAACAATTCGCGCGGACACAAACCGATAACGTCTGATAGGATGTTTAGGGTCTACGTGGCGCTGTTGGGTTCTTTGTTCGCGTTTCTTTCTGGAACAAAATTACAATAGGACACATATCCACAGCAGAACAACAACGCGAGTACAAATACATAAGACGTCCCACGTGCACACGTAGTTTGCGAAACGTGCATGTTATCCACATTTACGTCTGCTGACAAAAACGCGCAGCTTCACAGACCAGAGGCGCCTCGTGCGGTCCGAATGGCAATTTCCCCGTGACGCAATATCCCCGGCTGCTGAGACAGACGGTGCGGGTCCTGTTACGAAACCAGCAGGGATTACTCTACTTGGAGAATACATCTCTCGTTACTAAGGCTGTCCAGGTCCTCCGCGGTGCTTCTTTGTGAATCGACCTCGCAGCTTGGTAATAAAACAAAACGCAGTACGTTGTTGCCTCTACGGGCAGTCGTTAGCCGTTCACCAGAGCGAGGGAATGCCAAAACCGGCGTGCTCCATTATTTGTCCCGGATCCCCGGAGACGTCGTCCAGCCAGCCATCACCGCAAATTCCCGGGTTATCTAGACAGGATCGAAGCCCAGGGAATAGGCACGGTTAATTTTACAATTGATCACGGTGATTTGCGATTGCACCCGGGCAACACAGAATGGTCGGTTGCTAGTATGGGTCGTGTTTTATCTAGCAATTTTTGTTGCAGAACTATTTTTCAAATGGTATGATACCGTGGACATGTCAAGGATCAAACAGAATATGTTGTGATGCGAAATGGTGATGAGGCTGGGAATCCATAGATGGGAATTGTATGGTCTTCCCGGAAAGCTATAGGCTTATCTCAGTTCATATTGTTTATGGAATTGTTTGCAATTACTTGTCAAACACCGTATTAACGTTTGCGTCGCGAGAGAAATACATAAATGTCCAGCTAAAACACGACAAGCGTAGTGTGCACACAATTACACTAGATCGAGGCTTTCGCAAAAGAATGGCGCGCCTGATTTAATGTAGCGGTCTGTCTATTCGTTCGCACAAAGGGCGTTCATTACGTCGTACACGCTTTGTGTCATGCACCAGTATATCAGCAGTCAGTCCTAATTGTCCATGGACGTTGGTAACTCTGACACCAGTGTTACCGACATCCTGCGTAACAAATAACTCTAATGTGAATGGTCGAATTACGTAAACTTCAATTAAAGGGTTTATATTAGCTTACGACGACAATGGCAAAGTGACTGTAAGTTCATTGAGAACTTGTAGGGGTGTTGACCGCAACAGAATGGACGTGAACTGGGACGAGAGTGCTGTATTTACACTCACATTGTACATATTGTGAGAAGCCGTGGGCAGATCATTGCAATGCTAATTATAATCCGTCCTAAGGCTACTTCGGTACAGTGCGAAGTTCTTTCTTTGATTGTGGCACTTTGCTAGCTCGCATTAATATTAACTCGTACACAATCGACAACGATTGACCGTGCTGGCTGTTTTTGTAACGTATCGTGTAGCCAGTTAGACTTATGCTTCATATGACTGTATGCACATGATTTTTGAAAGCCTCTTCGAAATAGTGAAGAAAAGTAAGCTTAATGCATCGAAATTGTTGGAAAGCGAAAATAGTTCGATCTTTTGACAAGACTATATAATTTCGTACCGTCGGCGTCAGCTTGAAGCGATGACGTTCCTTTATTAAGCCGGGTATGTAATCAGCCTCGCCATGACGCTAGCGATCGTTGTCGAACCGTAGAGGTGTGTAGGCCTACATTATAAACATTGCAACAATAAATGAGGCCAAATTTTAAATGAACACGCACGTCTGAAATATATATCCTATTCACTGTTTCGTGTGCATCACGCATGTCCTATAGTTGCTAACATAGATATCAATGCCTCGATGTAGATAACATTATCGTATAGTGTATGAATTCAGCAGTAGGCCTACTGCCACTACGTACGTGGGTTGAATGTGTCACGCACTACTTGCTGGCTTGCCAGTTTTAATAATTCACAACACATACGAGCGAATTTTAATTTAGGGCTACAAATTGAATGTTTAAAAAGGAAACAATTGATTGTACGCTGCCATTGGCACTGATACAATTGCAGTCAATCAATAGTCATTTTATAATACACCGACTCATTACTTTGCATGCCTAACGAGACGCACGCAACCTCAGCCCCGGTTAGCGAACGGTAAGCGATACGTCGGTGAACGTAACACAAGACGTCACGTGCGGGGCAGGGCCGATAGGAGCAGGCGGGGGTGACAAAGTAGATAACGCAGACGTCCGCCGTGTTGTGGCTGATACGCCTCTAGTAGTTGCCGCGCGCGGTAACTTCGGCCAGGTGTGCACTGTCGTCTGTTAGGTCAGATGCCGCACTGTGACAGAACAACACAGTTGACACCGATTTGTCGCCCTCGGTTGTAAACCATTTCCTGCTTTCTCTGTGACAGGCGGACGCCAACGATATGGACGAAACAGGAGGAGCCGTGAAATCCCTGCTCGAGATCGAGGAATATTACCAGGTAAGAGTCTAAGATTCTGATTCGGGTAGATGTCAAAAGAGTTGCTGGCGTAAAATTACGGGCGCGGACGATTGGGTTCACCGACACTCACACTGGCGGGGTAGTACCCGCCTAAAATGTTCCTGCTAAAAATTACCGTAAACAAACCACTGCAAGATAGCGGTTGGTGAACTCTAGGCTATTGACTTGACCTGGAATTCAGAGAGATAACTCTAGACTTGGACTTGGAGGTCATTAACTTGAGACTTGACTTAGACTTGCAGATCAACAATGGCTTAAATTGAGACCTGACTTGACTTGCCAGTTTGTGACTTGCCAACAAGTCTGCTTATTAGGCATTTCTGCCTGTTGTTATTTATTTCTTTGTCGTCATGTCAAATCAGATCAAATAAAAAAATATTTATTTCCAACATCAAGGAGGCAGTACATTCCATACATCTAACATACAACATATGTAACATACATTACATACATCATATGTAACATACATTACATATATCAGATGTAACAATCATTACGTACATCATACCAATTTTAAAATTAACAGTTTTGCATCCCATTCACAGCCTCTTTGTCGTTGACACCAGCCTCTCTAATTAGACATGTCAGATCCACATATGCATATCTTGTGACAGACTCCAGCTAAATTGGCCAATGTATCCAGGCCTATGATGCACAAGATAACTTTTATTTGAAAGTAAGGCCCTTTCTCTTTGGAAATCATGCCACATTACAAAGTGACAACAATGAAATTGATATGGACTGCTACATAAAGCCTACATTAGAGAATGTGCAGTTGCAGTGAGAACTTCCATAGATAGGTCACACTCACTTCTGTGACATTTACTCTAATTTTGGATGCTTGCTTGTGAGAGAATGTGGCATCAGAAACAGACAAGTGAGTTGCAGGGTGAACGACACCTGCATGTTTGGTCAGTAAGAAAAGTGCAGGTTAATGCAGAGCACTGAGAATGTTATTCTACTGTCCTTATTTCTGTGCTATTGAGAGATCTCATTTAAATACAGCAAGACCAAATTGTTAGTTTTTTGTAGAGCTCTACTTTTTCAGAGGGTGTATCAAAAACTGTACGTTGAAATCAGACCCACATACAGGGTTGTTTGATTTAAATCTTTTGATTTAAATCACTCCAAAAAAATCATTGATTTATGCTTTTTGGTTTTTTACTTTTTATAAAAAAATCATGATTTTTTTTAATTCTGCCCACATATGCTGTATTGATCTTCCTTCTTAAGGCTGCTGTCATTCTCTGTATACTTAGTAATCACCTTACTTTTGTGTTTGTATGATACTTCATAAGTGATAGTATGATACTTCTTCAGTGGGGAAATGATGATGTGTAGTCTCACATCATCATAACATCAGGTATGCCATTGGCATCTCCATGCAATCACTCTAGTCATTTCCTCCTACCTCGTGTTTCCTGGTAGCTCTCCTTCTTTGGTGCTAAGCACTGTCAGACTCTCTGGTAGTCTTTTCCAATGGCCACACATAGCTATCTCTTCATGGAACATAGCAGACCTTCTATGACCCCTGCTTTATCTCTGACTCAGGTTGATGCCTGTACAAATATTTACATGTTACAGTTGCATAAGACCCAGTTACAGAATAGGCACCCCACATAGACAGTCATGTCACTTGACACCCGAAAAGACAACACTGTCAGGCCTCTACTGACAAGCAAACAGCCTCTGTGTCTAAGTCTGACATTTGACACACCTTAGTGCTACATCCTTCCAATAACATTGATCATCCTGGCAAATCTGGTTATTGTCGTGTTTTAACATATAGTTATATTGGCATTAAACCTGCAAACATCCAAGTTCTGGTAAATATAACTAACACATCTTGTATGACAACTTTTTGTTCAGGCAATTTTCTGAAAATATTCTATTACCAATGATTCTTGTTAGAGTAACTTTCTACCAGTATCTTGCATCATTTGAATCCAGTCGCTTTATACCAAATCATAGGAAGAAACGCAAATTTTTTTATTTTTAAGGATATAATTTGGTTCCTGAGCTACATTTTAGTTCATTCTCTATGATTTAACAGCAAACATGTTCTTTGTTCTTCTATTCTAAATTCTTTAGTTTGCTCTGAAGCATATGGTTTCTGTCTTTGATTTCTTTGTCCTCCGAGGTGTAATCATTTCCATCTGGCAGTCGTCTTTTTCCAATACCTTTACCAGTACCTGGGTTTCTTCCAGCCATAAATCTCGCAATTTCTCACTTTCATGTCCTAATTGATATCACAGTAACACCAATCAGAAACCAGGATACCCAGGGATGGTAGCCGATTACTGTGGTAGACTCCAAGTCTACCAGCTGCAGCTTCCTGCACAGCTACACTTCCATTTCTTTTTAAGATCTTTTTCTTTCTCCGCATTGTCTGTGTTTGTTGAGTACCCAGGAAACCTTGTGATAGAACATGACACTTCTAATTATGTTAATCACTTCCAGGGTGTGAAGTTATCTGCATGGGCCCTGGTGTACATTATCTCTGATCTGGTTGATGACTATCAGGAGAATTCCTATCAAGGCAGCTTTTTTCTTGTTCCATGGTCTTTCGTGTCTTGATCAAGTCAGATCAGATTTGTATGACTGCAACACATTTCTTTGTATCTGTTTCATGATTCATCTAATAAATGTTTATCAAGGTACATTTGACCATTTCTACTTTATTATATTTTGAGCCATTAAATATCAATATGTCATCACTGTTCACCTATTTTACCAGTATCGGTTTATAGAATTTTAAGAAAGATCTTTGCTAATTGTGTACACAATACTATACATACCACAACGGCACGGCAAAGATCTTATTTATTAAATAATGATTAAAATGTGGTTATGTAAGATATATATCATATACCCCAAATTATATCTTTAGAAATAAAAAATACATGTGTGTTTCTTCCTATAATTTTGTATAAAGCTATTGGCTTCATCTAATGCAAGACAGTGGTAGAAAGTTATTGTAACAGGAATCATTGGTAATATAATATTTTCAGGAGATTGCCTAGACATTAAGCAACCAAAACCTGTCTGTAAGATGTATAAAGCAATGGATTTGATGTCCACAGAGCCTTGAACATGTTTGATTTATTTAGGGTTCATTTTGAAAAACAGCTGGATCGAGTGACTGTGTTTCCAGGAGAAAAAAGGCAGTCCCATTACGCAAGTAGTTTCCTTCATAAACCATCTGGTTCAGCAATAAACTAACACAGGTTCTGGTGCAGACGTTCTAGTCCAAGTGGCTAGACTGAAAACAAATTTATCATCACTTCTGCTGACGCAAAACACATCACAGTTATCAGGATATATGTCCTTATTTTGATGTGTTTTGGAGAAGGCACTCCTAGTCACAATCCTATGTTAACACTGCACAGTTTCTTATGAAAGATCTGCAAACATTACACAAATTTGGATGTTGTGAAGGACATAGATGTTGACTCATATATAATGTGAACATTACAATTTGGATTAATTTGTATGCACCCCTGTGCATATTTATCTCAGCATTGAGATCATTCTTACAATTGAAGCTGCATTTATATAGGTTGATTTTACATTTGAGTTCTCATGCAAGTTCATAAACAAGTCTTATTTATTGTTTTTAGTATTTTAAAAGTTATTAGTTGAGTGAATTAAGAGTTAGGTTTATCCATATGTAATACTGTATGTTCAACACAGATTGAAACTGTTGCTGGTGTAGATTCAATAAGATGGTATTTACATCAAATATTGACTCACATGAGTCCAGGCTCACTGAAGCTGTATTCATGTTAATTAGAATAAAATGATGAATCTAGACTCTGTGAAACGGTATTCATTAGTCTGAGTCAGCAACTGACTTGCATGAATACAGGCTCAGTGAGCCTTGTGTAAATGACAACTCTTAAATACATTGTTCTTATTTATTTTTAAATATGTTTTCTCAGTATTCACCACTGAGATAACTCATGTAACTCAACCATAGTTTCCCAAATTCCTGAATGTCCCCACATACACAGTCCCCTGTTTGTATTTATCTTTCTTCTTGCACCCTGTGGGTCTTAATGTGTTACCCCGACTGCCACCCACTGATGTACTGTCCATGAGATGACAGCTTTGGAGAATCTGCCAAATACATCTCTGTTTCCCTCATCACTGAATGGTATCGATTCATTCTGATGACTGACAGACCCTGAATGACAGGATCTGCTCGCGCCACTGGCAACTGCAGGTGTGCATGCATGCCAACAGCAGGATGCGGCGTTTACATACACTCCCTCAGGCTATTGTTTTATGCGGATACAACTTGGCACAGCGTGCTAGCAAGATAGCAAGGTTCTAATGTCTGTTGGGCATAACACACCTGCCTGTGTTTGCCCACAAAGGGACCCATACTGGGGCATGTGCTGGATTCAAACTATGGCTAGCAGACTACTGGATTAAGGTTTACCTCACCTATCCTCTTCGGGCCCATAAAGTGCTTCATCTCCAGTTTGTTCTATCTTTAGCTTCCTGTTTATCTTCAGTCCATGTATCCCACCCCATAGTTTTTTGCCAAGTTGTTGTTTATCAGCCGTTTCCATTAGGGGTTTAGGTTTTAGTCATGGGATTAATATTCTAGAGGGAGAGGAATTAGAAGACCTTTATGGAAGTTACTGCAAGCATTGGTAATGTTCCTGACTGATTGAAAATTGTTGACAACCACAAGAATAATTAAATTTAAAATGATTGTTTACCAAATAAGGGGTTATATATGTTGCCCTTGGTTGGAGATTTGTCACTGATATTTGAAATTTGTTTTATTTCTTGGGGTTTTTCTGAACTATCACCCAAGTTAAATGTGTTAATTTGAAATATTGTAGGTATACGTACAATGTAATGCAATCTACACATCTGTAACTACATTTGTGTGATGACTGATGTTTTGCAGTTTTTTGTTTTGAAATGTACTCTTGTGCCGAGTCACAAAATGCCTGTCACAGTGTCAGAAAACAAGACAGAATGCTGGAATAAGTTACTCATTTATCACAACCAGATTCATCTGACTATCTCATTCCATCCTGACTGCCAGGAACGAACGAGTCACAAAGTCTGCCGTTTGCCACCAGATGGTGTTCTGGTGAACAGATTGTTGTACATACGTGACTGATTCCATTGGCTCATCCTGGCTGTTCATCCCAGGCTAGATAACCTGGTCCAGATGGCTTCCTTGATCCAGCCAGTCAGTGGATGGCTGTTGTTTCTGTTACACCAGTGTCATCCTGGTCTTTCACACTATCATTTGTCAGTTATGGCTGATGTTATTCTGTTCTGTCAAACTTGATGGCTATTCAGAGACTGCCTATGCTGAAAGATTAATCATTCTGGTAATACGCTCAAATAGAGGATTATATTCACAGTCACAGGGTCCTGTTAAGTGACAATTCATTACAGATGCTTTTGACAATGTTAGCATTGTCTTTGGGTGGTTATATTTTACAGCTCACAGTGACAGTATTATTGTCTTGGTATGAAAAAGCATTCAGTAATAACCTTCCCTGTGACAGTTTACTTTTGTCAAAGCCCTGACTTTCTGACATCAATGTTTTTATTATGACCTCCTCTGGTATCTTTTACCGTGGTTTTGGATCTGCAGACTTTGCATGCGATAGCATATTGTTGTACTTTTTACTGTTAACGTTTTTCCAATTGACATGTGACAGCTATTTAATGAGCTACAATAGCAAACCCCCCCAATAACGGAAAGTGATATCTCTGCATTGGTAAATTGCTTCTGGTAACCTTTGCCTGTTGGTACAATAGACTGCATCTGAAATCTCAGCCCAGACGGTTGTTTATGGGTAAGCACAGGATATTCACATGGTCCAATGCAACTATGTTTAAATTATATTCACACTGCAATTGTCCTAACTTTTTTTGAGCATTGTGTCTGCATCAAATTGTTCAGCATCCTCTTTGCAATAGTTTGCCAACATGTTGAAAAACTTGATGACATTTCAATCCTTAAGACATTCTTCTTTGGAAAATGTTACTAGAACTTGTGAAATGTTCCATCTGTGTGGATGCCCAACCTGTTTTAGGACGGTTCAGGTATGTATGCAAAACACTAGGCCATCTTACCAAATTGTGCACATGTGTATTGAAATGTATTGATATTTAAAAAGGGTGTGCTCTTGTGTTAGGGACTGCATCACGTTTTCAGTCAATCATAGACATATGTATTGCAGTTACTTAATTACATGGGTTGACTGTAGTCACAACACATATAGAGAATGGGGATTTTGTTCTTGGCTATTATCCACACACCCCAGCTCCAACACCCCAGCTCCAACACCCCAGCTCCAACACCCCAGTCTCATACATGGAGATATGAGGAACTTTGATTGATGGTCCCAGTTTGCTATATTCCAGTGGACCCCTATCATTCATTCAAGTGAGGCAACAGATCAAGCAAGACATGGTGCAGTGCGGAATCCCTAACTGGCTCTAGATCATGTTTTTATTTACATATTGGAATCCCACACGTCTTTCACTGGATGTTGCGTTACATGGTGATGAAGTGTTCACTTGGCACATGTCTTGTATCCTGTTCAACAAGTGTCAACTGATGGTTCTAATTCTATACAAACTACAGTGTGTGTGTATGCATGCATGCGTGTGTGCATGCATGTGTGGTGCATGTGGTGCATATATATATATATATATATATATATATATATATATATATATATATATATATATATATATATATATATATATATATATATATATATATATATATAATTAAACTGATACAAACAGGTATAATGTGATTGTAAAAAATTTTTTTTACTGAAATGTAAACAAATTTAGTAAACTCATCAACTGTTCTTGTCTGCATGTAACATGTTTACATGTTTGTAAACATTAGCTGCAATGCCAAGCAATAATCAGCCAATAAGAAAGACCTGTATCTTATATGTATGGCACTGTAAAATATAGGTGTGTTGAGTGAAGTGCATATAAAAATAGTTGAAAAACTCGGTTAACAGCTGACTGGCTTTTGTGAAAAAGTAGAGCATTTATGAAGTATCAGTAACCAAGATGTCTTATTCACAGGCTTGTCACACTTTATTGAGGCATTCCTAAACAGTCCTAAACAGTCCTAAACATTCCTAAACAGTCTAGACTTCACAAATGTATTCATTGCTCACAGATTATTTATCCACCACTGTCTATATCCAGGTACACATTTGTACGAGTGAATGAACCAGGGGCAATGTGAGGTGAATGAAATCACTGAGGCATCAAATGCTATCAGTGGACATATGTGACCGAATAGCCACAGTAATTATGGCATGGATGAATGCTTCCCTGATAAGTTGAGTTGGTGTTGGAAGGACCAGGTCTACTGGGGGGGGTGAAGTGTAAAGGACCAGGTCTGCCAGGGGGTGAAGTTTATAGCACCATAGGATACTGAGCAGCGTGAGTTATAATATAAGAACCTTTTACCAGGAGGTGTGAACTTCCGACATTTCAGTTGAATATTTGAGACATCAGATATAGAACATAAGTCCTGATGGCAGTCTGGTTTCATGAGTTACCGTAAACAGTTTGATTTATCAAGACAAAAACGGGTCGATTCCTTTAGTGCAAGTACAACTTGGAAGAATCTTTGATACTTTGCGTGAGTGCACCACTGTAGTTGAAGTACAGGTATGTTTACTGGGCACCATGAAGTGCTGCAACAGTTTATCAAGGAAATCTGTTATCATGTGGCTTTGTAGGTGTTAGATGTCACACAGTAGTAAACATAAACATGTATCAGTACTAAGAGATTGCATCCAGGTAATAGTAATAATTGTTATTAGAGAACCAACATATTATGCACAGGTATGTATTGCATATATACGCACATGTAACTGGCTTTATAAATTATAACTTATAATGATAATTTAGAAATAATTGTTTGGTTCTCTTACATATACATATGGGGATGATGTTGGTATATGCAATAGATACATGTACACACGTATGCACCCACTCATGCCCATTCACACAGGCATGCATGCATGAACGCATGCACACATACACCAGTGTGTGCGTGCGTGTGTGTGTGTACACAATTTCTAACAATATTGATGTATACTATCCTCATAACAGGTACAGCAATAATGATATAATGTTAGTTATGTGCAATAAAACCCAGCTAAGAAACCCATTTACATTCACATTGCACTACCAAGCAGTAAACATTAATAACATATTTCTGGTTAACTTCCACAAAATTCCCAAGAGCATTAGTCACAGTGTGTTCAAGGACGTCCCACTGGTTCTGGTGGTTAGCATTCACTCTAAGTGATGATGACACCTCTTGAGTGATGTGGTTGACATAGTGAAAAATGTCAACCACACTTTGAATATGACACTGTTATTGACCGCACCTTCTCAGGTGTGGCAGAGGATGTCACAAAACCACTTCCCATGAGTCAATCAAACTTTGACAGCCATATTTAGCTTTTACTGTGTTGTTGACAATTGAACGATCAACACCTATATAGTTTGCATTGTCATGGGTCTTCAGGTGACCAATTATACTGCTTTCCATTAACGTTTGTAGTCAGGCCAAAGGGCAGCGATATTAATTCCAGTGTGCCAGTATATCTGCGTTTATGGTCACTTTCTATTGCTGAGCAGCCCCCCTAAGGTTTGGCTTAGAGTTTTTTCTTGGACCACCAAATTTATGGTTCATTTATATTAATGAAATGCAGTTGCGTTGCTTAAATGTGATATTTATGATCAAATGTTTTGCACACACGCAACCAATTTTATTTATGCTTAAATCTGATTTTGTTAATTGCATGGTGATAGAAATGGTCCATTCTCAGGTTAGAACCACTGGGTATGTGATATTTATGTGATGTATGTGATTTAATTTTGTTGCGCCGGGCTATGCAAATCACTGTACTATTTCAACATCAAAGCCTCAATAAATGATTTGTGATTTTATGAAATAAAGCAAATTGGAAACACTTATGGAATGATTAGTTCAAATGGGTAGATAAAGTAGAATCCCTTCTGAGCTGTTTAGCAAAGTTGCATCCATATTAGAGAAGCTATTCATTAGTTCATTAGGCTGTATAATAATCTAATAAAGTAATATAACCTTTAGTTAGAATCCATAGCCCTAGGCCACTGATATATACAGGTAGAGTTGATGTTACTGCTCTATTGTTGTTGTCGCATCCTCCATCTCTGCTAAACTCCATTAATTTGGCCCTTCAAAGGGGACTCTGTGATTCCTCACCATAAGGAGAGAATAATTTAGCCATTGCACCAAGCCTGGTCCATAACGCCTGCTGGAAGACTGGTGTTTGTGATTGCATCACTGCGACTGCCTCTTTGTAAAGGGCTCCTCTCTGAGTTATAGGGTGGTATAAGGGTGGTATAAGATTTAGACAGGACAGTTGAAGAATGCATGGTGGTAAATCAACTGTGCACAAACAACAAAGCCAGGCGGGAGAAGTGGTGTGGTGTTTTGTTTGTGTCGACTACCAGTGAAAATGAAGACAACTACAGGTGAAAATGAAGATGACTACAGGTAAAACAAAGATGGGAAGATGACATTTGCTATTTCTTCTATTTCTTAATGGCATACATGGATTACTGTGATTGTTATGCAGATGGGATTTCTTACAAATTTACAGTACCTAGTAATTGAATGATATCTTTATTGTGTGGCGATCCGTGAATGCGCAAAAGGTTTTCTGTGCAGTATGTTGTGGAAAAGTCACTTTCTGGTCTATACAAAACAGCTTTGGGGCATGTTGTCATGGTGATTGAAACTTTGGGGCCAATGACGGATGCAGTATTGTTTTAATAAATCCATAGTTGCATACATGCCACAATCACATAATTCAACAGCTTTAATTAGGTAATTCTCTATTTAAAAATAGTCCTCTTTAGTGCTGAAAGCGTTAAAATAATTACCAATAAAATACAATTTTATGTAAATGTTGCATGTCTTGTGTGTGCATGAAATGTGGCTTCCATTAACATTTCTCGCCAGAATAAAGGATTCCATTTAGCCGGAAATAATTTCCAATCACTGCACCACATGTAACATGAGAAGTAAATTTTGTTAGCTGACCTGATAGTGATTACACAAAAGCACTACAGGAAAGCCACTGCATCATTAGTGAAACAGAGCAGTTCATCATAAATTGTTATTTGATAAAATATTAAAATCTCATCTTCCGTTGTGCCACGAGTTCATAATAGCTGCTATTGATCATTTGCTTCACCGTTGGACTAACGCTGCGCATGAGTAAACATCCATTTTAATCTGCGTAAATCATGCCATTCCTTTGTGTGATTTTGTAAGACTTTCTATACACCACTATAAATTGTATTAATGGCTATAAAAACTGTTGGATGGATTCAAAAGTTGATACATCAGATGTTTAGCACAATGTGTTTTTTGTGTGCATGATGTTTTTGCCATTTCTGGCATTCCTATATTTCATCTAGGTAGAAAACGTTCTACAAGCTACTGTGATAAAATGTAGTTAGACAACTCTAAGCTATAACCTTTGGATAGGATCTACAGTCAGTTAGCCAGATTCTTTGTACAGTGGTTTGTGTGTTGGGTTTTGTAATTTCTAGCTTATGTACTTCGAATCTTGAGAGAATAGCCATGCAAGATCAGTTTCACAAGGATTGTGTTCAGCTATAAGCATGTTGAACTACTGCAACTACGGTGTATTTATAACTTCTATTGAACCCGGTCATAATCATCCATTATGCAGCCAGGCGTTATGCAGGACTCCACACAAGCATTTTTGTGAGTCTTAGTTGCAATTAAAGTATTGGATGGCACAAATCTTGCATGATGTTCTGTTTTGATGCCTCAGTGATATATTTGACCCACACTTGTGAAACGTTTCCATTTCAGGGAATAAACTGGCCGTACGTGGCAGTGGGTGTCTTTGTCAAGGTTTCTCATGTTGAACTTGAAGCATTATTTCCATATGTCCACCATTACTGGGTAATTGGCCAGCAGTATAAAAGCATCATTGTAAATCACATTGCTTTAAGGAATTGGCAACAGATATATCCATTTTATGACTGTAATTAAGCAGTTACACAGGGACAGTACTCAAAGGTGTCAACATGTTATTGTAAGCTTGATATGTCCCCAATAAAGACAGAAATTGTCTGATGTCGTTCAGCTGCAAGCAACTGCCATGAGTTACAACTAATGGCTGCTTTCTGAAGTATTTTACTTTGAAGTCATTTTAACACTGTCGCAGCCAGAAACTTCATGGGAATTCAGAGGTATTAGCAAAAGACAGTCCACTTTTGATCCATTTCTGAGTGGAAGTTCATTTACATTTTCATTCATTTACATTACATTTTGAGGGGGTGAGGCCTTTTTGTGTATTTTGATGGGGTGAGACCTTTTTGTGTATTTTGAGGGGGTGAGGCTTTTTTGTGTATTTGGAGGGGGTGAGGCCTTTTTGTGTATCCCCGTTAGATGTAGAAATGTGTTAATTTAAAATTCATGTGTGTTTGAGTTTCCCTTTGATGCACTGCATGGGTTGTACTGTGTCATTGAAAGTGGGTAATATTAATAATACATAGTTGATTAGAAGCAGATTATAGTGCCGAGTCTTGTATGCCTGCTTGCACCAACTGTTGTAGTCTTGTATGCCTGCTTGCACCAACTGTTGTAGTCTTGTATGCCTGCTTGCACAGACTGTTGTAGTCTTGTATGCCTGCTTGCACCAACTGTTGTAGTCTTGTATGCCTGCTTGCACCAACTGTTGTAGTCTTGTATGCCTGCTTGCACAGACTGTTGTAGTCTTGTATGCCTGCTTGCACCAACTGTTGTAGTCTTGTATGCCTGCTTGCACCAACTGTTGTAGTCTTGTATGCCTGCTTGCACAGACTGTTGTAGTCTTGTATGCCTGCTTGCACCAACTGTTGTAGTCTTGTATGCCTGCTTGCACAGACTGTTGTAGTCTTGTATGCCTGCTTGCACAGACTGTTGTAGTCTTGTATGCCTGCTTGCACAGACTGTTGTAGTCTTGTATGCCTGCTTGCACAGACTGTTGTAGTCTTGTCTGCCTGCTTGCACAGACTTTTGTAGTCTTGTCTGCCTGCTTGCACAGACTGTTGTAGTCTTGTATGCCTGCTTGCACAGACTGTTGTAGTCTTGTATGCCTGCTTGCACAGACTTTTGTAGTCTTGTATGCCTGCTTGCACAGACTGTTGTAGTCTTGTATGCCTGCTTGCACAGACTGTTGTAGTCTTGTATGCCTGCTTGCACAGACTGTTGTAGTCTTGTATGCCTGCTTGCACAGACTGTTGTAGTCTTGTATGCCTGCTTGCACAGACTGTTGTAGTCTTGTCTGCCTGCTTGCACAGACTGTTGTAGTCTTGTT
This sequence comes from Lamellibrachia satsuma, assembly GCA_033239005.1. Classification (NCBI taxonomy): domain Eukaryota; kingdom Metazoa; phylum Annelida; class Polychaeta; order Sabellida; family Siboglinidae; genus Lamellibrachia; species Lamellibrachia satsuma. The sequence continues at coordinate 11,245,862 of BSQZ01000009.1, read as the reverse complement.
GTGGTTTGGCTATTTCTGTTACACCTCGTGCATTGTTAGAATGTTATCTATGGCAAAATCATCTAGTTAGCCAGTCTATTGTTGCTCTACAGTATGTGATCAATATCAGTGTTGGACATGCACATAGTTAGCCCTGTTATGGCTACTTCCCATTACGGCTACTTCCCATTATGGCTACTTTTTTCCCATTATGGCTACTGTTGTGGGAGCAACTAATTAGAAATGAAAACTACTACAGTTATAGCTACTTCCTTGATTTTATTCTTGAGCCAAGGGAGAGTCAATTATTTCAGATGGTATACAACATAAAAAATACATTAATTGTACAGATTACTAAGTATAAGATACTCCATACATTATGCCCAACATTATGCATTGAACGGAAGTTATGAAAGTCATGTATCACAAGTGAATGTCATTCTAACATCAACAAGTAACTGTCATCAGTCACAAATGAATGTCACTCTAATTTAAGTAAGTGTCCATCTGCAAGCAGAAAACTCAGTACAGATCTTTCCCCCATCACATACTCCTATTTGAACTGAGCGAGATGCTGGTCACAATCCGATACTTCCTCTTCTTCTGTGGTGGTGATATGGCTGCATCATGTTGTGCCAGCTTAAGCTCTGTTGCTGCCTGCTCCTTCCTCATCGCCTCCTCAAACTTGAAGATGTTGGGGTGATGTTTACCCACAAGTTTTGTGAACTTCAAGGAGGGTGGTCATGCTCACCACCCTACTTCATAAAGACACCAGCCCCACTGGTATTTAACGTCATATCTGGTACACACCCAGTACTTGTTGCCATTTGGCCCAGTATGTCTACACCAGAGCCTGTAGCCTCTGTACATGGCAAATGCTTCCTATATTTGCTTGTCGCAAATTCGAACAGATCCATCTTCAATAATATGACTTAGATACAGATACAGTGTTGTCAGTGATACTAAACACAGAATGATTCAAGGTGAAACTGTCTCAGCTTATAAGTAATATAACCACTGCTCCAAAGAAGCCATGTACAACACTGACAGTTACATGGATCTAGGTAAAACCATTTATGCTTTTAACCACATACAAGTAAATCAATGCTCCCCCTCAGCTGGCTAATTACTGGCTAATTCCAAAAGTAGCCGTAACGGGACTTGTTTGGGACTAGTCTGATTGCTCCTCCAAAAAGTAGCCATAACAGGAAGTAGCCACAACAGGAAGACTCCGAGCAAATGTATGCACGCATGCTTGCCCACATGCACATGCACACGGACACGCATGCACGCACGCACACACACACACACACACACACACACACACACACACACACACACACTGTATTGAGCTTCCTTTTCTAGTGTTCCTGTTATCCTGCCAACCAACAAGAAATATTAATTTCATTGGGGTTCTGCGTAAGTGATGTAACCAGTAAATGTCACCCCCTGAATTTCCCACCACTCGGCTAACAATCTGATTCATAATCAGTTAATCAAAGTTTTACATCTGGACATGTAATCAGTACAAAGTTGACAATATTATTATCTTGTTGTGGCTGAGAGCATTGGCAACGGATGTCACGACACACTGTCATATTGTTTGCCCTGTGCATAGGTACATGACATAAATATGTCAAAAACATGTTTCCCACATCAACACCTGCAGGTGTGTTTGATACTAACACATATGCAATGGAATGATATGTTGCCTGTCTAAATGTGTTTCAATAGTGGGGGCTGGCAACTAATTTTTGCAGTAGTAAGTTAGACAAGCAAAGGTTTGATTAAACGCAGGGCTTTAACATTAATTGTTTACCCTTAATGTTTACTGCTTGTGTTGGATTACGTATATGTTTTTACCACCCCTCTGTGAATCAGCAACAACAGGGTGGCTAAGTGCGGGGTACAAAGTACCTGACTGACTCCCGCCCTGCTATATTTAATCACCCACTTCAGTTGTTTTTTTGATATTTGTATTGTGATCGCTGTATCAGGCAACAGCTGGGTATTCTTTTTTGTTTGTAAGCTCTATTTTTAGTATTGAAACTGCTATATTTGTAGCAGTGTATTTGATACCTTCTGATTCACTGTTACTGGCGAGATACTTTCGCTCTTTACACAGCTAGTTTTGTTTGTAGTGACACAGACATATTTTATAATTGATTAACATTTTGACAACATCTGATATGTTTTGAAAGGGACCAGCTAGCTGGAGGTGACCCTAGCTATGTTACCAGATGCTCGGTAATATATATTTTATGTCATTAGGTGCATGTTGGCTCCTGGAGATTTGTTGAACGGTCACCCGCCCATTGATCAATGGTTGTGCATGCACCAACTATGTAGCCTTTGAATGAAGAATTAACCAAAAAACTAGTAGTAAACATTTGGCAGTTTATTAAATAAACACACCGTATGGAAACATGATTCAGAAGAAAAATTGAATTAGACAGTCTGATTGGATGCAGCATATTATTAAATCGACCACCTTGTTAGAAGTCATACTAGAATATTTACAGCAGCTGTTAATTAAAATTTGTTTGACTTGATTTTGTTTTTGGTCTTTATTATGGACAGAGTTAAAACAGATATGGAACTGATTAAATTATCACTATGAACAGGAACCTGCTCTATGACCACAGTTCTCTAATCGTTTTACTTCTTTGTAATCTGTCATATTTGATGATGACGTTGATTAAGGGTGCTGTCTTGATCTTTTCATAGGTCACATGTGTCATTACTCTGACCTATGTGACCGACGAAGCCTTTATTGCATCACTAAGAGTTGTTGATGGGCTCTTTCATGGACTTGCTGAACATTATATACGATTATATTTTATACCCAAAGTGGTTTGGTTAACACCCTCTTGTGCACCACTGCATGACTTGTCTCCGCAGTAACTGGTCTTGTGCGGTGTTTTCCATGGTTTCCCACGAATAACTTTGCAGTGTCTGCAAAACTAACATAATCATGCACTCCCAGTACATCAGTTTGGTTGACAACAGTCTTGTGAAGCCAACAAAAGCCTTCAATAAGTGAAGAATACCCCACATCATTCACCTATCGGGGTGGCCCATATGGCTGCATTGTTTTTTTCTGCAGTTCACCCTGTCTTTGGCCACCTGCTTGGCTTCATTCCAACACTTCTACCTCAGTTCTCGTTTTTTGCTTCAGTTTTTTGTCAGGTTGTCTTTGGGCGACCGGCTTTTGCCTGCATGCGTCATGTTACAGCCATTAGAAAAAAACTAATAAATTATTAGGATCAATTGTTCTGTGATGAATTTTTGATGATGCTACCTGTTGTAATGAGATCATGTGTTTATTTTTTTCAGACGCTGGCCGCAGAAGTAGACTCAAGGATTGTGAAGCTCGTGTCCAGTCCATGCAGGTTGGATGATGACAAGACAGACCAAACGGACCACCAAGCTCTCCTCGACCATAACCAGGTAGATACACCACGAGACACCCTGTCGACAAGGAGCAGTGACGCACCACAGATGTCTGCATCGGATGTAAATGATGTGAACTTGGGCACAAAGGCTGATAGCAGTTCCCTAAGACTATGTTAAACGGCCATGATTAGGTGTTGAACCCCTGTTGCTCGGTATGGGAGGTTGGGGCTTTGTCAGTGGGTCCTGTGTCTCCTAATGTTGAAATAAACAGTTAAGAAGGGTTCACTCATTCAATCCTGTTTTTGTGTCAGGTAGTTGCAATGACTCATTTGGTTGAGAGATCCCAGCAGGTTACACATTTACCCCCTGCGTGGGATGTTTTTCTTCCCCTGGCGTCGACACCAGGTAGACGGGATCAATGACTGTTATTGTGTCTTCTCAAAGAGGGGTGAACGAAATTGCCGAAGTTGCAGCAGGTGCACTCGAACCCCTGTCCTCTCAACTCGAACCCCTGTCCTCTCAACTCGAACCCCTGTCCTCTCAACTAGAACCCCTGTCTTCTTAACTCAAACCCCTGTCCTCTCAACTCGAACCCCTGTCCTCTCAACTCGAACCCCTGTACTGTCAACTAGAACCCCTGTCTTCTTAACTCAAACCCTTGTCCTCTCAACTCGAACCCCTGTCCTCTCAACTCGAACCCCTGTACTGTCAACTAGAACCCCTGTCTTCTTAACTCAAACCCTTGTCCTCTCAACTCGAACTCCTGTACTGTCAACTAGAAACCCTGTCTTCTCAACTCGAACCCCTGTCTTCTTAACTCGAACCCCTGTCTTCTTAACTCGAACCCCTGTCCTCTCAACTCCAACCCCTGTCTTCTCAACTCGAAACCCTGTCTTCTCAGTTCAAACCCCTGTACTGTCAACTAGAACCCATGTCTTCTCAACTAGAACCCCTGTCTTCTTAACTCGAACCCCTGTCTTCTTAACTCGAACCCCTGTCTTCTCAACTCGAACCCCTGTCCTCTCAACTCGAACCCCTGTACTGTCAACTAGAACCCCTGTCTTCTTAACTCAAACCCTTGTCCTCTCAACTCGAACCCCTGTACTGTCAACTAGAACCCCTGTCTTCTCAACTAGAACCCCTGTCTTCTCAACTCGAACCCCTGTCTTCTTAACTCGAACCCCTGTCCTCTCAACTCGAACCCATGTCTTCTCAACTAGAACCCCTGTCTTCTCAACTCGAACCCCTGTCTTCTCAACTCGAAACCCTGTCTTCTCAGTTCAAACCCCTGTCTTATCAACTAGAAACCCAGTCTTATCAACTAGAACCCCTGTCTTATCAACTAGAATCCCTGTCCTCTCAACTTAAACCCAAGTCTTCTCAACTCGAACCCCTGTCTTCTCAACTTGAACCCATGTCCTCTCAACTAGAACCTGTCTTCTCAACTCGAACCTTTCACTGCTGAGTTACCTCACCTCAATTTGTAGTAAGAAATTTTACAGTGATGTGTGTTTTTACAAAGACATAACGTATCTACTAACTGTAATAGTATGTAATTTGAAGAAGAAATGTTTAAATACGCCACTCAAAGTTTTGTTAAGATAAAATAGGACTTCAAAAAGGTTTACAGCTCAGAAACAGACACCAGTTTGCAGTGCATGGATCATACTATTTAGGCACAAAGTTAATTGTAAGCTATACATGGGTCATCTTGTACAACACCAATAGAGATTGGTTATTAGGGCTAGAATTATGGCATTTCCAAGGTTGGCTGTCCATTTCTACTCAAGGAGATCTGTTTTTTCAAACACAGTTCTCCAAAGAGTACTGAGTTCAAACACAGTTCTCTAAAGAGTACTGAGCCCCAAGAATCAATGCACATAAACCGGTTAATCACACAATTCCCTCACTGTCATATCCAGGTACTCGTGTATTCAGAGCTGTGTGAACTGAGATATCTAGAGGGAGCAGGAGGAAATTCCCACGGTTCCCACACGTCAAACAACAGCGAGAGAGAACCATAACACTGTCTGTTTGGTTGGCAGGTTGTCAATCCAGTGTGCAGCTGTACCCTAACTTATTTCACATATGAAATTATTGCAGATAATTGCACGTTTTGGACGCACCACATTGTTGTCGCGACGGAGGGTCAGTTAATTATAAAGTCCAACCAACTGTAACATTAATTTTGAATGACTCATTCGCAATCTCGGTAGCATTTACCGTGTCTGTCAAGCACTCGAGATACGAGTGCCGACACTCATAATATACATATAAACTCATGTGAACTGTTCAAGCGATCTCCATATTTCATAGATCAACTGATTGGAATGAGCAGATTATGTCCATGCCTGCATGTTATTATCAAGAGTTGCCAACTTGGCAGCTGAATGCGTGAGTTGGCCATTTAAATATATCTGATGGTAATACCAGTATGCGTAAGTGCACGGGGGGGGGTAATGTCACGGATCAATGATAGCTGGCGCTGGTCAAGCTGCTTAAACTTTCTCAGTTTGTTTTTGTCATTAACCCGTATTATCAGTGGATGTGCCATGCCCGATAACCAGGCAGTAGAATGTTTCTTGGCACTGCTTATTTTTCTCAGTATCAGATAATGATAGTGTAAATCGAGACATAGTTAACATTCTAAGTAATGGTTTAATTACATACTTGTGATAAGCCAGTCTGATATCAACTCATCTTGACAAGATTTTGTCTCGACCATGACATTCCATGGTATTGTGTGATATGAATAAAATTCCTGCTGTTACCAGAATGGGTTCATTTAAGAGTCTTATACCTGATATACAGAGAAGACATAATACTCTGATAGGTGATAACGCAATGAATACCACGGGTCTGGTGATAATAAACATGCTGCAAAAAGTTCCCCTTTTCTTAAATATCATAATGTAAAATTGTGAGCTCTGCTCATGACCATTACAACTGTAAACACAGTAATGTTTACACTGCGAAACCAGTAACATAACTGTAAAGGTGGCCATGTTTATGGACAACTATGACATCCAGGGTAGTCTTTATGCCCTGTTTTTTTTACTTTTGTAGAAGTCAGTATGTCTCTAGGCTGTTGAGACACCCTTTGTAATTGCACGCATTAATGCATGCTACTTGGGATATGACCCCCTATTCAATGCACCCAGTTGTGAAATATCTCAGCTGAGATAGATATCTTGATTGGGATCTTGTAATATTCCTCCAATGATATCTCTGAGAGCCATCAACTGCACTAGATGGGAAAATGTGTCAACTGGTGGCTTATCTATGTGATTTGTTTTGGTCATCTAAGTATATAATCTAATAGGCTGCCGCATCTCATCTAGTTCATTACTGCCACGTGACTCCTCTTTTGTCTAGTCGCTACAACTGTATGTGTAGTTTGCTATAGTGGGTACCACACCTTGACCTAATTACATGTCATTGTGATGACCCATTTACATACTACTGATATGATGCAGATTTGAAAGGCTGTATAGAGAATGATTGATCCATTGGAGAGACATACTTCAAGATTATGTAAACTCCCATGTGACATTAACATGCTTCATTGATAGGAAAACATGTTCTGTGCCAGATGATATAATAATCTGTGCACATTATAAACATTTGTAAGAAAGGACAATACCTATCCACTTCCATTCATTTGAATAATTGATTACTGACTATTACTAATTATACTAATTGCCCGTATGATTTGTTGAACTTTTTAATGAACTATTTAATTTATATTTATGTGAACTATATATCATATTACCATCCATCAAGTCTAGTGCCCCTGTAACTGGTACAACATTTGCACACAATAGCTGCTATTTTCCTTCATATGTAAGTCAGTTGCCTGAGGAGATATTAACAGCTGGTGTTCTTGACCATCACCACAGAACCCGACTGACCAACAGTAATCCCATAGTCTGGTCGAGAACGTTTATCACGAGAAAGTCAACGAGAACGCACTTACAACAAAATTAGTTTAATTAGAAATTATATAATTACAGTTGATGTAATATGCTATGTGCGTGTTCAGGCATGTGTGGAGACGTCACAGAGAAGCTGGTCGTCTCTGCTTGAGGCGTCACATTGCATGCGTATTCACCTCGAGAATGCTGCTCGTTACCAACAGGTGAGCTTTGTAGAGAGAGGCTTGGAGGAGTGGTGTAGAATTGATTGTAGTATTGATAACATTCATGCAATCGTTGATAAAATAGTTGCACTGAGCACTGGTGTAAATATCTTGGATGTAATGAGGGGTGATATTCGAACCATATACCTGCCTAAACAAACTTTGGTAAAAAAATTTTAGATTTTTTTTTAATATTCAGTAGAATGTTGCTATAGAATATTCTATAGGATTTTTGCGGACATAGCTATAGAATTTGTAGTTTATATTGTTGTCTATTGAATATTCTGCTATGTTCTGTAGAATTCTATAAAGTTATATACAAAACTATAGAAAATTTAAGTATACAAACTATTTATATAGAATCAGGACTATTCTATAGTTTTCTACACAAAATTCTTCTATACTCTGTAGAATTCTAAAGATTTCTATAGAATTCTATAGATTTGTTTTTGGCTATGGGTATATTTGTAATTTATATATGTTTGAATCAAGTTTTATGCACATAACTTTTAATTTTCACAGCTTAATCATTGTCTAGGATGTTGCCCTGGGATGGGATTAACAACAGAATTCTTATTAGAAAATTTTATAATTCTATGGAACAAAATGACAGCCAAAAAAGGTGACATATATGTCCTGTTTCCCCATGACTAATTTGGTGTGGGTGATAAAATGCTTGCATTCAAATACCGTCTACAACATGTTACAGGGCAGAAAAAAATGTCTGGGGTAGCAAGTGCATCGGGCAAAAAGCACCCACAGATTATCCATGCAATATCAGGAGGGAAACATTAAAATGCAAAGCAATGTGACTATGTTTTTTTACTTGCTAACAAATCGGTTGTGTCACACTAATGTTGGCATCGCTGTTATCTGTATTGGATTTTGTAATTTTTCCTCGGTTTGTGTGAATCATGTCTGGTTGTGGATTTGTTGCATGCCGCCGTTCCTTAAAGGCCCCATCTCAGTTCGTTTTGTTCTCTGACTTCTCACATCTGATTTCATGAAAACGTTAACCTATCTAGTATCCACTACGTTACGCTAGCTCAGTTGTACAAATGTGTTACTTAGTTTTGGTGAAATCATTGGACAAACTATCAGATATTTTTTTTTCAAAATGTTTGAAAACAATGGCAAAAGTGGTCCAGTTATATGAAGTGATTTAACTGTATTGTTATATTTGACTGTTACACTAACTGTATTGTTACAATCACCATATTGTTATACTGAGTGTATTGTTACAATGATTGTATTCTTATATTGACTATATTGTTACACTGACTTTATTGTTACACTGCCTGTATTCTTACATTGACTGTATTGTTACAATGGTGGTACACTGACTGTGTTGTTACATTGACTTTATTGTTAAAATGACTGTATTGTTACATTGACTTTATTGTTACACTGGCCATATTGTTACATTGACTGCGTTGTTACACTGACCGTATTGTTACCCTGACTGTATTGTTACAGTTGACTGTTACACTGACTGTTACAGTTCTGCCATGAGGCCACACACAGTGAGACTGGACTGAAACACCTGACGTCCTGGTGTCGTAACCAGGCACCAACCAGTGCTAGTGCCCAGGCGGTCAGCTCACACATCAAAGTAAGTGTCCACTTCTGCTTGACCGGTTTATTCAAGTGGTCATACAAGTACAAGTGGTGATATTTGACTGGTGGATTAAAAACATACATAGCACTGAATTATAACCTAATTCCAGCATCATCCAATGAAATGCTCCGCTAGGGTTTCTCTGACCTACATCCAGGGCAGTAATGTTCTGTGTGTGCTTGACCAGTAGCAGCTGGTGTGTGCTTGACCAGTAGCAGCTGGTATGTGCTTGACCAGTAGCAGCTGGAGTGTGCTTGACCAGTACCAGCTGATCTGACAAGCAATGTTCAGAAAATTTCCACTTTAATTTCTTATATCACAACTACACAAAATATTGATCGTGTATTAATAAATATGCGATACGTGTATTAATTAATAATTTGAAGATATAAACAAACTTAATTTTGCGCATACAGTTTATTTGATGAGAAACTTGCTGAAGAACTTGCAATCTGATATATGATAGAATCACAATCATTTGCAGAAGAAATAAACCAAAATTCTTTTGAGTCCACTGATAATAAAAGGATACTTGAAGCTGTTTGAAAAAATTGCCAGTTTGATTCAGTTTCTGACATCCCCTACTATTACCCATGTTCATTAAATTGTGTAGCAAAGCACCAGGAACTGTGTGATTTATTGAACATTTCTAAGATTGCTTCAATTACCAGTGTAGATTCTACGGTCTTCTTTGCATATGCAGTGACTTAATCAGTTTTATGTGACAGCCTTATTTGATAGACATCTTGTGTGGGATGTCTCAGCATCGGATTACAACATTTGATCTAAAGCCTTGTAAAAGCATTGCGAAGAGGCATGAAATCGGAGCCATGGTGACTTATGCAAATTGTGTATATAGAGTTCTAAACGTTTAAGAAATGGCGAATGTTAGCTTTGAATCAGAGGAAGCATTCCTATCATAAAAAGTGGTTTCACTTTTCACCAATGCACTGATAAAAATTATGGATGTCCCCATGGGTGGATGATCCCGTCTTAGATAAGTATGGTGAATATCAAGTTCCCTGATAGGAACATTAATGGCCGTCTTTGGTTTTCAACTAGATAACCGGGCATTTGTCGTAGCACTGATACCCATTGTTAGCAGTGGGTATGCATCATTTACTCCATATAAATATTATGCCTTCATTAGTTGATGCAGCTGTATAAAGGTTAAGACATATTTCATATGTATAGCAAGTGTTTTTTCTTCTTGCATTCAATTTAGATTAAATTTAAAGTACACTCAGCAGACAACGTGCATATAATTAAATGTATAGTATATGGTGTTATTATTTTAGACATTGTCACAGTTCATAACAATCTGTTCCAATATTAGGGCAATAAAAAAATCTCATAATGACAAACCAACATTTATACCAGATTCCACCAGACGCCAAAAGTGTATACTTGGATGTACCAATGTCTGCTTTGTTCATTTTATGAAATACTAAACACAAACATACACATACACTAAACACAAACACTAAACACAAACATACACAGCCACAAACTGTTTTATAGTATAGATGTTTGTCAATTAAAAGCAGCATGGTGTGAGGCTGGGGAGGGGATCACATGGTTATCTGGGAACAATTAATTATAATAGGAACTACATGAACGGTCAGAGCATCAGACAGGCTACCAACATCCTCCAGATTAATGCCAACTAATGCATCCAGACACCAGTACAGTGTGGCTTGGAGAAATGCATTTATAACATGTGTCTGCTAAAAAGATTGCCAATTAGCTAAGCCAGAAACATCCCCAGGGATGCTCTTGAAACCCTCTGTGGATGCTGCAGCCATCTGGACCATGTGACTGATTGACTGGTTAATTCACAAAGTCACTGGTTTTATTAATAAAATTACACCTTTGGGAACAGTGCCAACTTTCATCTGCGATGATTATGTTTTTTCTCTGGTTTAAATCACAAATGCATGGACATATTTCCATTGAAGGGCAATGTGTTGCATTACGGATTGTCTCTGTTTTGTGGAAATATTGCATGCCACCACCACAGGGACAGCAGAACATGTTGTCAAAACAGTCTCGCTGTATAATTATGGTGATATTCATATTGGAAATGGACTTAAAATGCACCAAGTGTGTTCGTGTAAGCATGTGTGATCATGTATGTGTGTTCATGCAAGCATGTGCGATCGTGTATGTGTGTTTCTTTGTGAGCCCCAATACAAACATGAGTGGATTAAGCTGATATAATTATATGACATGACTATACTGTAATGTGAATGCTTAATTTTGCAAGATGCATGCACTCATTGAATTCACAAACAAAGTTACCAAACACAACATATATTTACACTTCCATTATGATAATACGTTGTGCACTTGTTTATTTCTAATGAGTCGCAAACGATTTGCACACCACAAAATATGACATGTGTTGTTAAATAAGAAACAATTTGAATTTTAAATACAAAAATACATTATTGGTTTAATATATTGAATTAGTTGCTAAATATGTATACATGCATGTACATTATTTGATTTATTAAGCATACATGCCTTAATTAACATACACTGCCTTTTTTAATCAGCAGGATCCATAATTATTGTAATTTGACTAGTGTGGAACAGCTGAAAAGTGTCGCCATCTGGTGTTAGACAGTTGGCACCACTTTTCAGTTGTTCTACACTAGTCACTAATGACACCACTAGTGCTAAACAGTTATTTTATTATCTAGAGAAAAATGTTTGTGTATGCTTATAAGAACAGATTCCATGACATTTTACGTGGCCCATTTTTTTGCATACTGTATGGTTGTTAGGTAGAATACGGTATTTATCATAATACTGGACTGACTCTGTGTATTCTAAGAAAAAAGGATATGTATTTAATTTCTGCATCCATAGCACACGAATGACACACACACACTAGTTATATGTGGGTTTTCAGCCTTGAAACATGTCCAGACGGTGTCCTAGTAATCTAGGATTAGTGTGGAGTACCACTTCAATCTCTGTTTGATGTTCATGCATGCATGGATTTGCATGAAAGTGCAGCTTATCATGCATATGCAACCAATTAAGTTGATTGTCTGTCAGAAAATGGCTTCATCAGTGGGATATAGGCATGGCAGTCAATTTAATTTCGTGATCGAATCTATTAGATAATGGCTGAAATGCGATTATTTTTCAAAAATGTTTCACAAACAGAATGGATGTGGACACTCTGCTGGAATGTTGAGCCTATAAACCTTAAAGAATATGTACTGGTCATTAATTTTATTTGTGCAGAAATTATATAATTGAATAAGACATGGAGAAAATGTAGCTTTTGTAAACCACTCGAATGTACTAACTGAATGTACAAACAAAAGTTTGATTCCACTGCATGTTTAACAAGATTTAACCATATTTAGCAAGATTTAATAATATGTAGCAAGATTTAACAAGATTTAGCAATACTGGACACAATTTAACACAACTTAACAAAATTTACAATATTTAACTAGGTTTTGCAAGGTTTAACAATATGTAACAAGGTTTAACAATATTTAACAAGGTTTAACAATATTTAACAAAGTTTAACAAGATTGAACAAGATTGCCACCCAAAGCAACAAACTCCAGATGACAAGTAGACAAGGAAGCTTCAAATTAGACTTCTATCTTTAATAACAAAGACACAGTCCTCGTGTGATATCAATATCACCCAAAAGGTGACATCAATATCACCCTAAAATTGACATGAACATCATCATAAATGTTACATCAATATTATACTAAATGTGACATCAATATCACCCGAAATGTGACAACATTATCATTATAAACATGACATCAGTATCACTCTAAATGTAACATCAATTCCACTCTAAACTTGACATCAATATCACCATGAACATGTATCATTCTAAATGTACAGGCATTACAAAAGACCTGTTTGCAGGAGAGTCTGCGACACCTGCTGGCCTACCAGGTGAAGGTAGACGCCCTGTATGCTCACTGCGACACCATTGTCCCAGTCCCCCTGCGCAAACAGCCCGTCGACATCCCTCTCAAGGTGAAGGCCATCGTCAACTATGATGATGAGCAGGTAAGTTCCTTCAGACTATGCAGCTGTGTAGATGTGGTCCTAAATTCCAGGATCACAGAGTCTCTGTGCAGGAATATCTTCTGGCATCCATAGCACACAGGCCATTTTTTTGGGCCACTTTCACAGACAGCGGAACTGCATTGCACACATTGTATAGTGCATCAGTGGAAATCCTGTCCATCCAACGATGTCAGGTGATGGCACAAAGTTGTTTGCGGGGGCAGACATTGAGCTTTTCAGAACAGCCTTTGGAGCTGCTCAGCTGTTACTGTTCTACAGCATCAGTGACACGCAGGTTGCATTGTACAAGCTTAGTTGCGCACATCCAGGTACCTGGTGGTTTTTTTGGGACCCTATCTTCATCTGTCGTCTGGGGTTTAACTTAGTGCTGTCTTGACAGGTATACTTAGCTATTACCCACTTAGAAAACACACCTGAGCCGTGACCATATGTGAAGCGCAGTGAGGCTTCCAAAAGAAGCTGTGTTGGTGAATAGGTCGGTCTCGGTAAATTGTAAAAACGGGCATGCAATACGTTAAATGCTTTCAGACATTATGTTGGCACACTCCAGTTTCCAGGAAAACTAGCAGTTATTGTAGATGTTGATGTGGAACCAGAGTTTTATAACCAATCAAAGATACATATATCATCACTTTAAATTCTACATTGCAGAATGGCAATTATTTATGTAAGTTGATATGGCCATGCAGATATATTGTTGGAACTTTAAACTGTGTTCACAGCCTCTTCTGGGCTGATCACTACAGAACACTAGGAGTAATAGACAGAACACCAGGAGTAAAAGACAGAACACTAGGAGTAAAAGACAGAACACTAGGAGTAAAAGACAGAACACTCGGAGTAAAAGACAGAACACTAGGAGTAAAAGACAGAACACTAGGAGTAAAAGACAGAACACTAGGAGTAAAAGAACACTAGGAGTAAACGACAGAACACTAGGAGTAAAATACAGAACACTAGGAGTAAAATACAGAACACTAGGAGTAAAATACAGAACACTAGGAGTAAAAGACAGAACACTAGGAGTAAGACAGAACACTAGGAGTAAAAGAACACTAGGAGTAAAATACAGAACACTAGGAATAAAATACAGAACACTAGGAGTAAAAGACAGAACACTAGGAGTAAAAGACAGAACACTAGGAGTCAAAGACAGAACACTAGGAGTCAAAGACAGAACACTAGGAGTAAAAGACCAAACACCAGGAGTAAAAGACAGAACACCAGGAGTAAAAGACCAAACACCTGGAGTAAAAGACAGAACACTAGGAGTAAAAGACAGAACACTAGGAGTAAACGACCGAACACCAGGAGTAAAAGACAGAACACCAGGAGTAAAAGACAGAACACCAGGAGTAAAAGACAGAACACCAGGAGTAAAAGACCAAACACCTGGAGTAAAAGACAGAACACTAGGAGTAAAAGACAGAACACTAGGAGTAAAAGACAGAACACTAGGAGTAAAAGACAGAACACTAGGAGTAAAAGCCAACAGAGATAACAGACAGACATGTTGTGATAACTGGTTATGCATCATGTACTGCTGTCAGAAAACACAATTGTATTTGTGTTGTTTTAATGATTTAAATGTGTTTTCATGCACCATTAAACTAATGGCGCAATCATATAGAAATAATTAATGAACAATGCACGATGCTATGCAGATGCCAAAGATGTCCCATTTCTGCTATTTACTGCTCTACCGTGCTTTGTTATTTGAGTGCAGTTCCATAATACTCCGTCAAAAATCTGTGTTGCTTTTTTAGACTTGACCCATTGGTGCTCATAAACAACTGAATGTTGCTAAATTTAGATTCATCATGCAGTTGTATTTTTTTCTACATTTAAGTTTGTTTGTCATGTAAAAAAGAGTTTTAACTAAGAGTGTTACAAGCAACTTCGCACTGGCATATCAATTAATATATTACAAAATTGTATGATATTCAGAGAATTAAGCATTTTGAAATTATTCCAAAATCTTAATAGATTATTATAAAACACGCCAATCATGATGCTTTGCCATTAAAAATGTGTCACCTCATTAAACATTTGTCATTGTGAATGTGCATACCTGATGTGTTGTCACATGGTCCAATGGCATGTCACATGACCCAATGGCATGTCACATGTTTCAGGTGAAACTAAGCAAGGACGAGGAGTGTCTTCTGTTGGACAACTGTGAGATCACAAAATGGAAGGTACGTAGAGATATTAACATGTATGTGCCTTCGCAAATGTGAAATTCTGTGGGGTGCACTGGCAATGTGGTTGGACCATCAGACTCTCGGTAGAGAGGACCAGGGTTTGATAATGTGGTTGGACCATCAGACTCTCGCTAGAGAGGACCAGGGTTTGACACTGTGGTTGGACCATCAGACTCTCAGTAGAGAGAACCGGGTTTTGACAATGTGGTTGGACCATCAGACTCTCAGTAGAAAGGACTGGGGTTTGACACTGTGGTTGGACCATCAGACTCTCAGTAGAGAGAACCGGGTTTTGACAATGTGGTTGGACCATCAGACTCTCAGTAGAAAGGACCGGGGTTTGATAATGTGGTTGGACCATCAGACTCTCGGTAGGGAGGACCAGTGTTTGATAATGTTGTTGGACCATCAGACTCTCAGTAGGGAGGACCGGTGTTTGACAATGTGGTTGGACCATCAGACTCTCAGTAGGGAGGACCAGTGTTTGACAATGTTGTTGGACCATCAGACTCTCAGTAGGGAGGACCGGTGTTTGACAATTTGGCTGGACCATCACACTCTAAGTAGAGAGGACCAGTGTTTGACAATGTGGTTGGATCATCAGACTCTCAGTAGGGAGGACCGGTGTTTGACAATGTGGCTGAACCATCACACTCTAAGTAGAGAGGACCAGTGTTTGACAATGTGGTTGGATCATCAGACTCTCAGTAGGGAGGACCGGTGTTTGACAATGTGGCTGAACCATCACACTCTAAGTAGAGAGGACCAGTGTTTGACAATGTGGTTGGACCATCAGACTCTCGCTAGAGAGGACCAGGGTTTGATAATGTTGTTGGACCATCAGACTCTCAGTAGGGAGGACTGGTGTTTGACAATTTGGCTGGACCATCACACTCTAAGTAGAGAAGACCAGTGTTTGACAATGTGGTTGGATCATCAGACTCTCAGTAGGGAGGACCGGTGTTTGACAATGTGGCTGAACCATCAGGCTCTCAGTAGGGAGGACCGGTGTTTGACAATGTGGTTGGACCATCAGACTCTCAGTAGGGAGGACCAGTGTTTGACAATGTTGTTGGACCATCAGACTCTCAGTAGGGAGGACCGGTGTTTGACAATTTGGCTGGACCATCACACTCTAAGTAGAGAGGACCAGTGTTTGACAATGTGGTTGGATCATCAGACTCTCAGTAGGGAGGACCGGTGTTTGACAATGTGGCTGAACCATCAGGCTCTCAGTAGGAGGACCGGTGTTTGACAACGTGGTTGGACCATCAGACTCTCAGTAGGGAGGACTGGTGTTTGACAATGTGGCTGAACCATCAGGCTCTCAGTAGGGAGGACTGGTGTTTGACAATGTGGTTGGACCATCAGACTCTCAGTAGGGAGGACCGGTGTTTGACAATGTGGCTGAACCATCACACTCTGAGTAGAGAAGACCGGGGTTCGAAGCTTGGGCAATATTTTATTGCTCCATGTTACATAAGTATAATATATGTGAATGAGTAGTTTTCATGCAGTAATTGCAGCATGGCTGAATGCTTCCCAGAGAAATCTAGTTGGTGTTAGAAGGTCTCCTGGAGGGTGAAGGGTAAGACATTTTGAGCGGTCCCAATGACTGGAGACCACACTATATAAGAACTAATCTTTTACCATTTTAAACACATGTTTATTCTATATTAAATTTGTGAATTATGTGATTTGGTGGAAAGAATGAAGACTACGTATGTAAGGTTCAAGCAGGACAGACTCACTGAGCAGCTCAGGTTCAATCTGCTCTCACAGAGCACATGCAATGTCATCTGGCTTGTCAAACCACAATGACTTGGAAAGGTTGTTTTAAGGAGAACATCTGGCATGTGACCCTTGACTGGAGAGATGCTGGTTTCTTGTCTTTTCTTAACTTGTTAAATTTTACATTGTTTACCTCTCAAACCAGGCATGTAATGTCCATAGTATTCACCGTAATAGGCTGTTAAATCATGTATGTCAAGTACTACTTTCTGGCATGCACCGCCAGGTAAAGCAGACCAAATACTATTCTCTGGCCTGTGCAGTGAAGTTTGCCAAGTACATGATGAGCCATATGAGTCAACGACTTTTCTGGCTTGTGCCAGTAAGTGGTGTTGCGAAATATTCCAACAGTTGGATTATTGGGTAACTGATAAAACAATGCTAACCTTTTTTTACATCTAAACTGTGCTTTTAAAATTTACAGCAGTTATTTTATAAAAAAATATACACCAATTAAAATGAAGGCGATACCAGTTAAAATGCAGGATACTTCAAGAGATAGCTTGGTGCTATTTGAAACGTCTGTCATGTCGCATTTCCTTAGATTTTTTTTCTCCTTCTTAAGTGTTTCCCTTGGGGGAGCTGCAACCCTGCATCTCCGACCCCTTCAGCACCCACCGTCCCCTCTTCTCTATTTTAAAACACTTCTTCTCTTGGTTTTATAAATAATTACCTGGCTCGGCATAACTTCTGGTACATACATTGGCATTGTATGTTAGGAAGTATCAATTCTTTATTCCCTGTGACTTGGAAATCTATATGGGCCAAAGTAAATGATTTGCTGTTCAGTACATTATTGGTCCTTGTCTAACAATAGGTAACAATTTAAATATTTTTGTCATGTAAAATTTTTTTAAACGTTTTATTATTGTTTAGTTATTTATTATTGCAAAGAAAGTGAATTTTATTTTAATTGCAAAAACAATTAAATATATCATAAAAACAGTATTACGTTACAAGCATCACACAATTAAGACAATTGTACTCATAATTTGAATATATATTAATATACATAAATACATTTAAAAATTACCCCAGAATAACATGTATATCTCCATAACACTTTGCATACTTGTTTATCAAATAGGTCAACAACATGCGCGCATGATCTGATGTGGAGGTTCACCCGCCATTTCATAGAAAGATTTCCCTCTCTTATTATTATGACTACATTACTGTTCACAGAGACACTAGGTCTGGGCTGCATCAGAAGTTTGAACCCACAAACCTGATGATACCACTTTGGTGTCAGACCCATTAATTTCAGACAGGCCCCATTAATCATTCGAGCAGTTGCTGCATCCAGCCAGTCTTTCATTACCCAGTGTATTGCAAGTTGTCAGGTCATGATGCAAAAGTTCCTGGTTGTTAGATTTTGATGGTATATAACAGTGATACCATGGACTATCATAGGTCTAGCCACTATCTTCCTCCCACAGTATCGAAGCCAAAGTAAAGTGGGGGGGTTTGGTAGCACGTTAGTGAAAGCTACTGTTAATTGAGAGGACATTGTTCGAGTCCACCTGTTGTTGTTTCGAAACTCGGGCAGTTTTATTTACCCCTCTTTGCCAATGTCTTACTGATGAGACACTAAAAACCGCGGGTCCCATTTTTACCTGGTGTTTAAACAAAGGGAAGTAAAAGAACCCACCCGGGGGTAAATATGTAACATATTGTGGACCCACAGATCTGGTAATCTTTATCTGTAAAACTTAACTAAAAAAAAACGTGTATTAGCCCTGGGAAAGGGCTACTTGGAGTATATAATCATAAGACAAGGCGGTATGTCTCCCCTGGGGGGGGTTACAGCTAGTATTAGGATCCTATGCAGTTCCACGGAGACTTATATTTCAACAAATGTTTACATTTGCTTCAATGGCCACCCCATAGACGTGAAATTGGCACTTAGACAGGTTATGTTACTTTAGAAGCAGGACTGCCCAGCTAAAATAGCCCTATACATGTTTGGCATTGTCTAGATGTTGACTCGTGCAAACATTTCACCTTACAGTGCCGGTGTTAAGCTGTTTGCCAACACTGAGAACATTTGTGTGCATAAAGTCACTTAATTCTAGTCAACAGGAAACTAACTCCCAGCGCATTCACAGCAACTCCAGGCTAGGACAGGTAAAATATATTCCCGGTTTCTCATCAGCAGCAAATTTAAATATTGTGTTCATGTTAACAACTTTTAAGAAGTTAGATTTTTATTGTAAACCAAGTAAACCTATTTTCTGCTAATTGCAAAAACAACTAAATATATATTAACAACTGTATTACATTATTAGCATTGTAGTCATTAAAACTAGTGTACTAACAATTTGAATAAAAATAAAATAAATAAAAAAGTACATTTTAAATGATCCCAGAATAACATACATAATACTTAGTGCACTTCCAGGTCTAATGTGAGAAACATAATATTATTTGCTTCTTATCAGAAGAAATTTAAAAATAATCAAATTCACATTCCAAGAAATCGGAACATCAATCAATATATGGGTAGCAAAAATAGGTGCTTTGTACCTCTTTCAGTGTAATTATGTTTTGTTTTAATGTTTAAAATGTTAATTGAAGCAAAGAATGAAACGAGTCTGATGTTCAGCCAGCGTAATTTATGTGGTTAACATACGTCGTTTCAAAGTTCAACACAATGAGTAATGCATGAAGAGAGAATGCACCTGCCTCTCTGTATTTGTCCCCTACACTGGAAACGCCCTCTGCGATGCCAGTCTGTCCCCTTTGCGTGACACATGTCCAACTGTACAAGTGCGTCAATCTATTAACAAAATGCAACTTTTTACCCAGTGGTCAAGTGCTCTGTTTTTGTAGTTTTTATGAGGCAAAGTTGTGCAATAAATGTAATGTTATCATTTCCAATTTATCTGTTACTGACCAGATTTTCATTGTGCAGTTTAATATTTTTCATGTGCAGTTTAATATTTTATTAGTATCGGTTATGATGAGGAATAAGCAGCCTTCCAAGTCATCATTCATGATTGAAGTAAGCTAAGATGCACCAGAAATCCATTAGACAGTGACAAAGATGCACTTACTGTTGCAAAGTGGTGACTACCTACGTCAGATACGGAGGTTGCATTCTTTCAGCATAACTTACTTTGTGCTTGGAGTGTTTTGTTTGAAATTTAGCATTTTTCCAGATTGTGCAGATTTATTTATAGTTGATGCTACAAATAGACACATAACTTAAGGTCTAACCTTTGTACACGTTTCTAGTATAGTTTTCCGATTGTAATTTGAAATACTTTGGTGCTAATAAATGGAATTACCTGATAAATTATTGTGATTTTGAATTTGGGATAGTAAAAGTGAATATAATATAAGAGAAATCCAAACAGATGTTGATACATTTTCTTTTCTACAATTAATGGTCATGCACTATTGGTTCACCATCATCAGTGTTCTGTCACCATCATCAACATCATCGTCATAACCATCGTCATAATCATCATCATCAGTGTTCTTGTCACCATAATCGTCATCATCAGTGTTCTTGTCACCATAATCGTCATCATCAGTGTTTGTGTCACCATAATTGTCATCATCGTCATCAGTGTTCTTGTCATCATCATCGTCATCATGATGATGAAGAAGTTTTGTGGACAGTATAAGCTAGGAAGGCAGAGTTTTCTTGTGTCTTTAATAGGAGATTGGTCGTAGGACACTGGTCAATTTAATTTATGCAACTAAGCAGGTTACTGTTCTTTATTATCTGTGACTGTAAATGCACAGACCTTCTGTGTTGACTACTGTGTTTATTATGGTTGAGATGTTTCTGCCATAAACCACCCTTGGAGGGCCCCTCCTGTGAACCACCCCACCTAGTTCCTCTCCTACAGTGTATGCTTGCACTCCATTAAACAACACTTTGTTGTATGAACTGGCATTTCTTTGTTTAAAGTACCAGTGTAAATTATGTGTTTCTTTGTTCATGCAACGTTAAACACGTGGCTGGACCGAGTAAACCAAGATTACATTGTACTTTACTGTTACTTCTTCTACAAGTTGTTTTGCTTTTAATTGCACGAATAAATCTGCATTGTTATGTTTAATTGTGTGAATAAATCTGTGTGTTTGTTTTGTCACAAGTGGTTTATGTTTGTGTTAGGTTAAAGACATCCAGGGTGTGTTGTGTTATGAAATGTCGCTCACTCACCCACTCGCTCGCTCGCTCACTCAGCCACCCTCAGTCATACCCACCCATTCACTCACTCATTCACACACTCACACACTCACTCACTCACTCACTCACTCACTCACTCACTCACTCACTCACTCACTAACTCACTCACTCACTCATTGTTGTCCACTACAATATGCAATGTACAGGACAGCAGTTTGAACCTAGGGTAGTATTTAATTCCTTTGAATGAAAGACTCATTCAATCATGTCCTCATATAAGGTAGTTAGCATGGATGCTTCTGCCATGATTCAAGTGTTTGAGAGATAATGAGAGTCCACAGCTGGCTACCTATTTATCCCTTGTCACCCTGTGTGGGATATTTTACTTCCCCTGGCATAGATGCCAGGTAGTTATGAAAAACAGTATGAACAGGTGAAGAGGTGATGATGTCAAGTTTTTTTTGTGCCCCCTGTCATTCTGAGGTGTTTCTGGGGTTGCTTCTGTCAGCAGGTGATCTTTTTACATGTCTAAAATGTAAGATGTTGTCTGTGTTTGTAGCTTCAGGCATATGCACGTCAGTGGGTGATTCTGGAATTGTTATCATAATTTCAGCACCTCTCTGAAGCCTATTTTTGTAAAGTATTTGTTTTGTAGGTTCAGACATGCTCAGATGAGGAGGTAATGAGGACGTAGTGAGGAGGTAGTGCTTTCACATTTATGGGATTTATGTGAATGTCCCTGAAGCCTTTTACTCAAAGTGTTTGTCTTTGCAGGTTCGGACGAGCTCAGGCGAGGAAGTGATGTTACCAGCCATGATATTTCTCGTGCCAGCACCAGACGTGGAGGCCATCCGCACTGCGCAGAGGTAAGAACCTGAGATAGATTCTTCTTGAGAGAGATTCCTCCTGGGATATATTCCTCCTGGGATAGATTCCTCCAGTGGTAGAATGTCTGGCTGTTACTGTGGAGTAACGATTTGTACAAAATGAAAATTTAGAAGAAACCCACACATGTCAAAACTGAGAAGAGGCACTGCAGAAAGAATGCATGCCACTGAGACACTGAGTCCGATACTGTGATGATAAAAGTTTTTATTTGATATCTGCAATTGATCTCGTTCCTCATGGATCAGACTGCTGAGCCACCATCTCTCTCGTAAATGGAAATCTCAACTTTGTATCCTACATCAATATTCTGTCTCAGATCATCATTTTTGATCTCGAGGGGTGTGCAAGGAAGAAAATTAAACTTGCGGATTGTAAAAATTGAGCAATGTTGGGCGAGGAAGTATGCCACACATTATGTTGGCAGGCAGTTTCGCATTTCTGATCATAAATTTTCACAGCTCCTTGGAAACAAAAACAGCTTCTTGGATTTTGTCAACAAAAACAGCAGGACTGACAAACTTGTCACTGATACATTGGCTTCAACTTCCTAGGCGCCAATGTCACCTACAATAATAGATTGACTCACTGAATCACAGCTGATTTCGGAGGTCATCACAGTATAATCCAGTCTCCAATTTATTTCCTGGTAAAGACAGACAAACAGTGTCTGACAGGATGCTGCTTATTGCTGTACTAGAAAACATGGTGAAGATTTGTATTAAGCACTTCTAAATAATAGTCACCTTACTTTATTGTTTAATAAAATATGAAGCTTGCCTAGAGGCAAGATCAACATTAACATCTGAAACTGTATTAATTTTACACTACATGTATTGGCATACATAATACTAAAATATTAAGATGATGATATATGAAATAGGTTAATATGGTGTATTGAAAATATGTAATAAAGCAAATAAACAGTTTAAAAAAATACAGTGGGCTCATATTAAAATGATTGTAATTCACATATTATGATCACAAATGTATTTTGAAAATATATTTATTCATATACTTCCTGACATAGATCAAATGCAGCTAGCTCTACTTGGACGTTTTGGCTTGTGATTCTGAATTAGTCACATGATGCTGGGAGCATGCTGTCATGTGATTTATGGCCCAGACTTCATGCTGGCTCATGGGAGTATTCATTGCCATGGAAGCCCTCTAAGTGCACGCAGATATTTTTAATTGAAGTGTCTAATGTGTACTGGGTGTTTTATGTTCTCTGGCTCTCTCTCTCAATATATATATAGAGAGAGACTGAGTCAGTGTAGCTGGACACTAAGTAGTGAACCATGTAGCTTATAAATATACAAACTGGGCAGGTCTTGAAGTGGCTGACCATTCAGGGTAATGGATGTGGGGTGTGGTCTTAGATAGGGGCGGGGGGGGACTTGTGGGTGGGGTAGTTTTTATTATCAGATAATTGTCACAGGCACAAAGGGGGGGGGTGATTTATACTATGAGTGACTTTTGTTTTCATCACGAAGATAGGACTGAAGGGAACGTGATTATATTTTATGTCGAGGTGGTTTCTAGTCCTGGATTTGAATGTGTACATATACACTCATATGCATGCATACTTTGTGTTTACCTTTGTAGACACACACTTATAAGATACTTTCAAATGTATGAAATCACCAAAAATAGTCATGACATATTATTGCACATGTATTAATAAAGTACATACTTGCAAGATATATTTTTGGTAATAATAAAAATACTTGGGCCAGCACTAAGCTTAAACTGTTTTTTAGTTAAAATAAAATATGTGCAGATCATAAAATACCAATACAACAGTCTAATCACCCTGATGACAAAACCGAAATGATATGGTCATAGCTGCTTCTAGGGTGTTCCATACGAGTTGCATAATTATGAAGACCCTTTTGTCAATAGTGATAATATATTTTTTTCAACAAATAGTTTAGATATTTTTAATCACATTCATCATATCAGCAGGTGACAAGATACGTATCATATTATATTAATTTTCTTTGTGGTTATCCGTGAATTAATCTTTCCTATGCAATTGACATCAGCCCTTTGTTGAGAATTAGTGTATGATTGTCCACCAGGGTGCGCCAGCAGCTGCTCGCCACCTGGTCTGACTGTGTGAGTCTGGTGAAACAGCAGGCGATGAAGTTCTTCACACGCTACTTCGACAAGAAGGACAGCAAAGAGGTAAGAGTCATTGATGATGATGTGAAACCATACCCTCATTTAGACCGTTGACTTCTCCTTGCAATCTCTCTATTCACTTCGAGTCCACCATCTGTCCACAGTTGTAATGTTATCCATTGTACCATAATTTGTTTAATTTTTTACTATATACCTAAATAAATTATTACAAATATTACCTGTCGCTTCTGCAGCGATGTTACTTAAAATCCAGCAAATGTGTTTTTTGTAAAGAACATTTTGTGTTATATTGACTGCTCCCTGTGCAGGCCACGTGTTTTGTTTGTAAAGAACATTTTGTATTATATTGACTGCTCCCTGTGCAGGTCATATGTGTTTTGTTTGTAAAGAACATTTTGTGTTATATTGACTGCTCCCTGTGCAGGTCACGTGTTTTGTTTGTAAAGAACATTTTGTATTATATTGACTGATCCCTGTGCAGGTCACATGTGTTTTGTTTGTAAAGAACATTTTGTGTTATATTGACTGCTCCCTGTGCAGGTCAAATGTGATTTGTTTGTAAAGAACATTTTGTATTATATTGACTGCTCCCTGTGCAGGTCACATGTGTTTTGTTTGTAAAGAACATTTTGTATTATATTGACTGCTCCCTGTGCAGGTCATATGTGTTTTGTTTGTGAAGAACATTTTGTGTTATATTGACTGCTCCCTGTGCAGGTCACGTGTTTTGTTTGTAAAGAACATTTTGTATTATATTGACTGATCCCTGTGCAGGTCAAATGTGATTTGTTTGTAAAGAACATTTTGTATTATATTGACTGCTCCCTGTGCAGGTCACGTGTTTTGTTTGTAAAGAACATTTTGTATTATATTGACTGCTCCCTGTGCAGGTCATATGTGTTTTGTCTGTAAAGAACATTTTGTATTATATTGACTGCTCCCCATGCAGGTCACATGTCTTTCGGAGCCACAGCGGGCGGACGTGCTCAGATGTCTTGACGACATGTCGACACTGCTTGTATCAAGCCCCCAGGAGGCAGCACCTGCAGTGCAGCAGTTTCTTGCTGAAGTTCAGCAGTGGCACAATCAAGCAGCATCACGCAAACCTCCACGCAAAGGTCCATTGAAATTCTGTATTCGTTTGTATAAATCTGTGTGCAGATTCCTATCAAGTATCTCCATCTGTCAGGCTACGAGATATACCTACATCAAACGAAATCTGCCTATATATCTGCTTACTTTCCATGCAGATTGAGCATCTACAAGGCTACAAATATGTATATAAAAAAAATCTGATAGATTTCACAGGAAATATACCTGGTTTTTTTTTTGGTAAATTGGAAATATCCATATCAATGCAGGATACAGCCATTTTACTCCCAAAGTTCCAAAGATTTCTATCCAAAATGGAATGTCTGATAGTTTAAGTTTGGATTTACGAGACCTGGTGTTGTAGAAGCAAACCCACCAAGGACAAGATGTTCACTATTCCGAGTTTTATTAGTTGCCTGTCTATTTGCATTCGGGTTAAAAAAAATTAAATAATAGGTCTTTCAAGCCGAGCCTTTCAAGCCCTGACCACCTTACTGTGTTACAGAGTAATATATGATTTTTACTTATGTATTCATATAAGTGCATGTCAGTAAAACATTCACATTTGCAGGGAGCTCCCTGCAAGGGACTAAATATTATCTCCAACATATTTCCAACGTATTTTATCTGAATTTGTTTATTTGCGATGTTCTGTAGAATTTTACGAAGGAAAAAGCAACATTAAATAAAGTGTTTGTTGTTTCTTCTGTCTCGCAGATCAGACAGGCAGCGCGCCCGGTGTGCATGACAAGTGGCAACACAACGCAAAACTGATGCAACATGTTCAGGTGAGGCGACTGGTTGAAAGTAGTTAATTGTTTACAACGAGAGCGAGGGATGGCGGAGTGGAGACGGTAGTGGGATAGGATCAATGATGGAAGAAGAATATTGATGCCCGTCTCATCCCGGACTTTGGGGAGAACGGAGAATAACGGTTGTTTTCAATATCTCACAAATTAGTCATTGTGATGTCATATTTGAAGTTCAGAGCGCATTGAACAGTCCCAAGGATTGGATACTGTACTTTATAAGAATATACCTTTATAATTATTATTCATGATGATATCATAATATGTTATTATGCATTTGCATGACATCAGGTGCTTAGTCGTGTGGTAGGTTTTAACGACATGACTGTTCTGTCACTTGCTAGGAGTTTGAGACATACATGAAGTCGTACAAAGACGACATTGATGCGACGTGTCGGAAGCACCAGCACCTGGTTGGAGAGACAGACACAGATCTCAAATATGTCAGCAGTGCCTACATAGAGAAGTGAGCGCAATCACATTTGACGTTTGGATTTTTTATTTGAAAGAGCTTCTAAATAATGTATAGTTTATCACTGATTATTATGTCAATTACAATAAAAAAAATTCCTTACTCTTGGGCATATGCCAATCAAAAACCTGTAATTGTTTATCCTTGCTACTGTCTCTATGGTAATTGTTGAAATAATTGTTGAAAATGCTGTCAAACTCAAAAAACTCAGATGGAAGGAAACCTCCTGATTTACTAAAAACACAACCATCAGAAAGAGTGGCATTGGTTTTTTAAAGTAGCACAGTAACATGAACAATGTTCAGCCAATCAGCAATATCCTATGGTGTAAGTTCTGACATATGTAAGGTTGGAAGAGAACCATTGAAACAAAAATCTTATATTTTATTACTTTAATGTAATATTAAATACTACTTTTATATGCATGTATAAGTTTATTCTGACAGTTGTAGTAGTGCTAAATTTATTAGCATTTAAAACTGAATTAGATAGACTCAGGCAAACGAAGATGACGATTTCAGAACTGAGAGATTAGTTAATTATTTTTAATTAGTTATGAAGAACGCCTAAAAGAATGTGGTTTAACAACCCTAAGGAAAAGGAGGTTAAGAGGAGATCAAATTGAAGTTTTTAAGGTTTTGAATGGGTATGAAAATATTGATAGAAATATGTTTTCTCACTCTAAAAAGATAGTAGAACTAGAGGACATGAGGTAATATTAGTAAAGGATCAGTGTAGATTGGATATCAGGAGGTATCCATTCTCACAGAAGACAATAAATGAATGGAACAAATTATCTACAGATTGTGTAAATGCTAGCAGCGTGAATGTGTTTAAAAACAAGGTTGACACATATCTCAGGAGGGCGGGTTACACGTAGATGAAAAATGTTGGATCCTCGATAAACCAATGACTTCCTTGTCCACTTGCCATCTGAGTCTTTGCTTTGGATACAATCTTGTTAAAAGTCGCATTAGACAAATTGTAAACATAAATACTAAGAATCAGAAACAAAGGCATAGATAACATTTGAGATTGTCAAACTTGATATTACTCTGAAGAATTATATTTTAGCTTAGTCACTGTGAAATTAAATAAATTATTATTAAATATGGATGCCTGTTTTGAATATTTGTGCACCACATTGAAACGTATAACACTTCCGCTCTAAGGGTCTTTGCAAATATAAAATAATTCCAATAAATTAAAAACAAAATGGATGTAGTTGAATTGGTCAAGCATCCACATCACAAAAAAATTCGAAAGGTATTTTTAAGAGTTATTTTCCAGTTAAAATTTTGCAATAATCAGCATTGCCAATTCATTCACTACAGTGTCTCCAGTGTTGTTTTATTTTTGGACAGACGTGTGGACGTGTCTATATTTACCAAGCCACTAGGTTGCTTGCCTGCACTGTTTGTTAACTGATACAATGTTACAGATGCTTAACATTTCATGTGACACCTGCAGGCTGAAGCCCGTGGAGATTAAACACAAAGTGCCAGAGGACGAAGATTTGCCTGGTCACATGACCCTGGCGGAGAAGACACCAACGAAAAGAAAACCAGAGACGGAAGAAACGGAGACAGTCGAGACAGAACAGACAGAAACAGTGACACGATCTCTGTCAAATGACTTCTACTCGTCACAGACAATTAAACAGACCCAGACCTTTGTCATCGTCGGTGTCATTGACCCACGCACTGACGAGGAAATCAGCATCTTCCACGCGATCCAAGACAGTGTGATCAGTCGCGCCCATGGCCTATACTGCAACCCTGTCACGGGCATCAGCATGCCAATCCCCGAAGCAATGAACCGAGGGCTTATCAAAGTCGAGTATACTGACACGTCGATCGAGATGGGAGAACTGGTGACACAAGGAATCATTCGAGCGACAACGAGTACAGAGGTCGTGTCATACATGGTGCACAAGGTTGTAGACCCAGAAACCAGTGACTTGATTAGCATACTTGAGGCTGTGCAACGTGGTATAATTGACTTGGCACTGGGGCAGTACCACAACACTGTGACTGGCGAGCGACTATCAATCCCTGATGCAATTGAGCAGGGCTTGCTGCAGGTGGAGGTAGCAGACAGACAGCCAAGGACAGACATTGTCGATGGCACTAATGACAGCCCGGGGGTTGTTGTTGTTGGGGTGATGAACCCAGGGACAGGAAAACATGTTAACCTTCCCGAGGCAATCAAACTTGGTATCATTGATATGCAGAACGGTGCATATCGTGATCCCATTACCGGAGAGACAATGCCGATCGCCACGGCGATCAGCCGAGGTTTCATCAAAGTGAGACCAGCCGACCCGGAGAAGGACAGGAATTCGATCCACGTCATCCCCGGACACTTGATTGGTGACATCGACTTCGAGCCAGGTCAGACTGAGATCAGTAGCGCCATCTATGGGAAACTGAAAGACAAACTAGACCTACAGCAAAAGGGAATCTACGAGCAAGCGACAAGTGAGGAGTTAACTATAGAGGAAGCATTCGAAAGTGGCATCCTTGGTTTTGATCCGCTCAGCATTGCCAATATTGAGGGTCAGAAGTACTCACTTTGTGAAGCTTCAGTTCTTGGGCTCATTGAGCCGACCACCATGGCGTCTATCCTGGAGACTGTCGAGCCTTACTGTCTTCAGAGGCTGATCGACTCAAAGGAACTGAACCCAGCGACGGGGAAGTACCGTGACCCACGACTGCGCCGACTAATGCCACTGGATGAGGCAATCTCTGCCAAGCGTGTCGATTCAGATTTGGTCTTCTACACCCACGTTCCATCGCATGGCATCACATCCCTGAGCTCGGCAGTTGACAGCCAACAGTGGAACCCCAAGACTGGGATGGTGATGGAAGCTGGGGAGGAGATGACCCTGGAACAAGCCATCAGTCAGGGGATTGTGGACCCGGAAATCGACAGTGCAAAGGCGGTCACCCAGGCTGCATCCCTGAAGTTTCTGAAGACATTCCTTGATACTGAACAGAAGCAGGTTTCACTGCCATGGAAAAAGGAGGCAGAGTCTCTTGATCATGCGATTCTTTCCGGAGCTCTTGATATCGGTAGAAGTAGTTTCGTCAATGCCACTGACGGCAGAGCATTCTCTCTACCTGAAGCCGTAGACATGAAACTCATAGAACCGGAAACTGCGAAGAATATCTATGAGGTGCTGAGCAGCTGTTCATTGAGTGCTGTGATAGCAGACGGATGTATTGACCCTAAAACTGGCAAGTACATTGATGAGGAAACCAATGCAAAAATGTCAATGCATGAAGCCATCGAGAGGGGCAGCCTTGATCCAACCTGTGTGTTCCTCGTAGATAACGCAACACACAAAGTAAAGTCCCTGCAGGCGTTCATCGAGGATGGACAATTTAATCCAGCCTCTGGGAAGTTCGTGGATCCCAACACGAACCAGGAGGTGACGATCGCTCGTGCCATTGAACAGGGCATCATTGCAGCCGACTTCAGCACCGACGAATTCATCAAAGAGAAATGCACGTTGGCCGAGTTGATCAACGGTGCAAAATTGAACACTGCCAAGGCACAATTCGATGCACCAAATGGTCAGCAGATGTCACTGAAGGAGTCGCTCGCCAATGGGTTCCTGACCCTGAACTCTTTGGTTCAGCTGGAACCGCAGACAGGACATGTGGTGTTGGCTGGGGACGGTGATATTGTGAAGGCTCTTATCGACACCAAGGGCAATCTTGACTGGGTCGGGGAGGTAGAGACATCCCTGGCCCAACAGATGGCACCATCTAGCAGCAAGCAAGACATTCAACAGCATCTAGCACAATGCCAGGTAAGGTGTTTATTTAAGATATAATAAGGTTATTTTG
This sequence comes from Lamellibrachia satsuma, assembly GCA_033239005.1. Lineage (NCBI taxonomy): Eukaryota > Metazoa > Annelida > Polychaeta > Sabellida > Siboglinidae > Lamellibrachia > Lamellibrachia satsuma. Next base: position 11,215,252 of record BSQZ01000009.1, on the reverse strand, counting down.
AGTGAAAACCTACATCTATAATGTGCTGTGACTTGAAGTGTGCATTATAGCCAGTAGAAGGAAGAGACAGGAAAGATCACATACATTTGTTATAACATAACTTTTGTTTCCATAACAGAACACATGCTTATACATGTGAGCCTTTATGCATGCAATTATGCGCGCGCGCGCGCGCGCACACACACATACAATATCAAGAAAAAAACTTTGCCGCATTTTTGGTGTTATTCTATACAAACTAACAACCAGAGACCTTAGGCAGAAAAGAAGATATTAGCATTTCGATATTACCATTTTGAACAATGAATTTATGTTACACTGGTGACCAGTAGTATGTGGCGGATTACTCACTTCATTTCAACATCCTGATCCTGATTTACACCAATGATTTAATTTATATATTATTAATCTTTATATCAAAAAGATGGCACAGAAGATATTGAGAGACTACACCAAGTGATGACCAAGATAATGTGACGTTTATAGGACATCCAGATGACCGTAGATGACAACAAGGCTGCAGTGACCGGCACAGTGGAACATGCCCAACAACTCCTCGACAACAACCGAGAAGTGACCCGAGACGCAGGAGAGGAACAACAGTACCAGAGACTACGCTTCAACACGTCTGACCTCAAAGTCAGATTTGAAGGGGTATGATAACAATATTAGCAAGAACATATCACATAATAGAGGGACTATCGGAGATAGTTTTACTATTGCAATAGTATCACGATAGCTGTATAGCTATTGCAATACTATTGTGATAGTTTCATAGCTATCGCTACCACACATCACGGAACAGCGAACAGCCAGTCCTATGCCATAATCCATGGATGGCGCCTTGGGGTAGTTGATTATAAGTGCTGAATACATGCATGGTGCTACTATAATCAACGATTGTTGATAAATAAATTAAATTATCCAAAATAGTGGAAAACATGTTTATTTCTGTTACTACAATGACACAAGTAGCCCAGCTGAATTGTTTTGCCAACTATCGTTACTATCGATAGTTCAGTGTACTGTCATTGATAACTATCGATTGTTAAATTTTCAATCGATAGTATTGCATCGTCACATTTGTCATTGACTATTTGACCAGTCTCTCCAGTGGGACTAGTTCCTGCCGAGTTCATATTTTCATAGACGTGCAGCCTGCGACTATCCTCTCGTAGTGTGGGGCACTGCGGCGTAGTGGTTAGAACATCGGACTCTCAATCAAGAGAATCTGGGTTTAAATCCTCTGGCTGTCATTTCAAAGCATGGACAATTTCGTTCACCCCCATTGCTCCAGTTCTCTAAACTGTATAAATTTGTACCTGGCTATAGACAGAGGTGGATATGTGAAATAAATTGTAGTTTTACTGAATGCTTCTCAGAGAAGTTGAGTTGGCACAGGAATGAACACCCCCAGGCAGGTCTGCCAGGGGGTTAAGTGTAAAGCGCTTTGAGCAGTCCCAAGGACTGGATACCACGCTATATAAGAACGTGTCTTTAAACAAACCGATTCTTGTGCAGGTGAGCAACCAGCTGGATTCGCGTAAGTCAATGCTGGATGGCATGATGGCCAGCATGGACTATTACAAGGACAACCTCAACACCTTCAGTAACTGGACCGATGATGCCCAAGCACAAATCACCAGCATGAAACAGACGGCCGCACTCAGTGATGACCTTGACACTGTGAAGCAGCAACTCCAGGTAGCAGCCAGTTTCATTGGGTTTTATTTTCGACTGTAAATATGTGTTTAGAGCTTAGCAGACTTCGGGTCAATTACATAGTAATTGAAATTGAAACATCAGTTCCAGTTTCGTAATTGGAATCGGTGTTTTGTTTTTGAAAAGTAATTGGAACTGGTGAAAATGTAATTGGTATTTTCATTTACTTTTTCAGTTATGTCATGCAACTTCTTAACTCAAATTTAAATTAGTCACTACAGATAATCAATAAAATATAATATGTTGCATATATCATATTATTGTATTTGCTTCTCAGTATGTTTGATAATTTGCAGAAATTAAATAAAACTGCTTTAAAATAAATGTTAATCTTGGCATTGAATATTTCTATGGCTGCTCTGTTCACACTTTTATTTCGATATGGAATTTATAATTGGAATTAGTATTTTGTAATTGGTATTTTTGAGGTGGAATTGGAAGTGTAATTGGAAGTTATATGATGTAACTGACCTTCTGGTACTTATATGTATTCACAAGCATCAGGTCATATTAAAACGTGTTTGCTGTGTTTGACTGCTACAGATCTATGTTCCAGCGAAAACAGCATTTAATATGACTTTTGTACAGAATTTGTATCTTAGGATCGTGATTCATGGTCATAGCAAAATTTTTTAAATGTTGGATGGTAACCTTAAAAATGGAATGTGTTTTTAGAATAAAAAATGTGATGCACATGGCAAATGAAGCTGTATAATTTTATTCTGTTCATGTAATTAAAAAAAAAATTAATTGATTTATTATGAAATTGAGTAAAAACAAAATTTTTCTAAATATTTTCATAAATATTGTGGTGTTCAATAGGATTTCACTGAGAATGCTATGGCCCAGGAAGATATGCTTCAAGCAATGGCCAAGATGGGACATCACGTGTTGGATGAGGCCAAGGTGTGTATGTCTCGTTTGTCATGATATCCGCTGTGGCAGTTGGGTTGGTGGTGGTGTTTGGCTCAGTTTCTTCTGTGGTGTTCACAATCACACAAGTGGCTGCAGTCTCTTTGATTTGCAGTCCTTTCTTCCATTCCTCAGATATCCTGGAAAATTACCTATATTTGAAAAAGTATGGAATTGCAATATATGTCAGTGGTTATTTTATTGGTCAAAATGTAGGTAATTTTCAAAGAAAACTGGTGTCTCAACATAATGTTATTGTCACTATGTAGTAGTACAGGGTGATGTGCAGTTGTGTGCGCGCTTGCGTGCATGCATGCCAGACTACATGGTATGTATACTTATAGAGATATCTGTACCAAAGTGGTTTGTACGAGTGTCACCTTTGTCATCATCATTGTCACCCAAGAGACGGTGATCATCATGTCTTCAATTTGAATCACAGTGCATCAGATTATCCTGCCATTTTGCCATCAACCCGTCATTAGCGTACAGGTTTCTGCAATGACATTTGTCCTACATGACTGCACTGAACAGTGCGTTCCAGTTCCTATGATGTGTCCATATTCAGCAAGAACAACAGTCCAGACAAATTGTTGTGCCAACATACAGCCATGAACTATATTGCTAAATGCAGTGGCTATTCGCCCAACCATTGTGCAAACAAGCCAGCAGATATTGCTTATTCGTCCAACCACTAACAGTTTCTCTATTGATAGTAACATATGGCGTAGTAATCACACAAAACATATATCTCATAAAACATGCATATGTTACTGAGCAGTGTATTGAAATAATTTGCTGTAAAATAGGCATCACATAAGTGTAATGCCCATAGAAAGCACACAAAACTAATTTTATAATGATGTGTATTGTAAGAAGATGCTAAATAAGTGAATGTTAAATATGTGGATGATAAACAAGGGGAATGTGAGCTTTAACCGTATGGCAATTGGGACGCCTGGGCAGATAAGCTCGATTATAAGCCTTATCCGCACAACGGTTGGTCTTTGCCATTTCTAAAAGCCCTCGTTTATACTGATCACCTTAGCAAACAACAAGAGTAACAGCACCAATAAAAATAACACAAAATAATAACACCAAAAATGCCGTGGAAATACCTGCAATTACTCATGAATAATTACCTACTCTAGTTGGACAGACATCCATTGTACAGGTCATTCTAAAAAGTCTTATAATACAGAAGAACCCCCACAGGGTGTAGTCAGTATTGGGTTGCATACCGACAGCATATTTGTGAATGGCATCTTCTTTGAGTGCTGAGACATGTGACACCCGAGTGAAGTAAATCAATGGCCAGTCGTAAGCTGTACATGATCTTTAGTCAGCACTGATAGAGGACATTCTTTGGTGGGGTAACTAGAGAAATCTTGTGATGTTATAGATACTGTTACTGATAACCTATTGAGATATTTGTGAAGCCTGCATCATGTTTCAACATGGAAACAATGCTACGTGAATTTTATTTATAATTATTAATGTGGTTTTTCTTCAGTAGAACTATAGAGAAGGCATTAAATTTACAAAATTAACTGAAATTATCAGCAATAAATATTATCAATGCTGCCATTATTGTAAGGAAAATAAATTGATTGAAAAAGAATTATATACATGATTTTATTTGAACATACAAGTTTGTTATTTTTTGTAAAATGGAAATCAGAACTGCACAAGAACATTTACATTATTGTGACATGTTCATTAAAAACTTACCTGTTATGTTTTGTGGTCAGCTATTTACAAGGCATGTGTCCTGCATATGGATAGAGCTAGCTGTCTGGCAACATAGGGTTATGCTCGTGTTATCAAGATGTGCATCATGACTGTGTGCGGTCAGGCATGTCGTGTCCTCTGGGTGGTTCTGCTCCACCCCACACTGCAGGTCACAGAGTGGGGCATGAGTCACTAACTGCACTACTTGAGAAGTGGGGGGGGGATGTACAGTAATTGTGTACCTTTTGATTGACTCTCAATTGACCCTTCATTAGTTAAACAAATATTTTTGTATTTAGAAAAAAAAATTTCTGTAAATTTTTCTGTTTAGTTTCATGGTTTAAAGAAACTAATGTTTTATATTGTTTGTGTTTATAACGGTAAGATGTAGCAGACATGATGTTACTTGTAACAATGGATAGGTGATCAGCATTCTTGCTCAAGTCATAATGTCAGGTGAAACCGTAATTACAGTTATCTTCATAGTTCACTTATGTTACTCTGGCATTACAATGACCTAGATTCCGCTCATGATTACTTTCATCTACCATAATTATAGCTATAGCTATTTAGATAACACAACCCTGTAATGCAAACTTCTAAATATTGTTGTAAATTATATCTGCATACTCATTGTGTACAAGTTAAGATCAATGCACAAGAGAGTTGATACATAATGTTATTTCTACTAAGACTGATAACAGTGGGGAGCGATTGTCTAACGGTTAGAGCACCCACATGTCGATCAAGAGGACGGTGGTTCAATTCCACATCCGCCATTTCGAAGTGGAAAAAACTTGTGAAATGGAAAAACCCTGTGATGGACTCACTGACTCTAGACAAGAATAAATAAATCCTCAGCACAATATCTTAAAAGGACTGCTTGGTAATTATCCAGACCCAGACCAACTCTTTCAATGCAATGAGGTACGAGTCATTTGTGGGGCTAACACCTAAAAGGCAAATGATGGAAAGAGTTGTATGTGAACAAACCAAGGGATATAAAAATATTAAACAAATTAGATGACCACTACATGTGTGGGCAAGAAAGCATGCCAGTTAGAATGCCAGACTCTCAATCGAGAGAACCCGGTTTCAAATCCCGCTGCGATTGCTTCGAACATTTGGCAAATTTGACCACCCCACGTTGCCACAGTTCACTCAGCTGTATAAATGAGTACCTGGCAATACAGACAATGGTGCATATGTGAATGAATAGTCTTCGCGCAGAAATTGCAGCATGGCTGAAAGCTTCCCAGAGAATTTGATATGGTCTTGGAATGAACAGGTCTGCCAGAGGGTGAAGTGTAAAGTGCTTTGAGCAGTCCTAAGAACTGGATACAGCACTATATAAGAACTGACCTTTACCTTTTTTACATTGGGACATTGGGCAGACGTTGCTGTTGGATGAACAGGTAACACCATCTCTTGCAAGTGCCAAGCCACAAAAGAGTAGCAAATATTCAAAGTTTGGGTGACCCCATCCAAAAATGCACAGGTTTAACAACACTAGACGTTAATTAGATTGACAGTAGACAACGAAACTGAGATTATGTCCATAGGTAGTACTTCCATCTACTGATTTAAAGCAGTTTACCATTGTCACTCGCCAGTGTCTGAGTACACAAACGTGATCCTAGTCATACAATACAGTGACATCTTGCAGCCAACATAGCATTAATTTTTATCATTAATACAGATGCAGAATCGGTTGCTTCTTCAACAAAACGAACAGCTACCACTCTTGGTCTTAAACTACTATGGGATGCTTATGTTGGCTTATTGCTGCTGTTCTCCGTATGGGGACTATCCACAAGGTATTCCACATCTCGCGCGCCTTCTTCACCTTTGACAATTACCTAGCGATACATTCACAGTCTTATTCAAGGCGGCATGTCGTACACCGTCATTCAGCACCTGAGACTGAGCTGAGACGATCAGCCCGAATAATGCAGTATTGAAGGAAGACGAGAGAAGCTGACCATTGATAGACGGTAGAGACGCATGGCTCTGTCCAGGACGCGTCCAGGACTGTGTCCTCGGCCGATGAAAAGAAACGCCCGATGACATTTGGTTTTAGGACAACAGTTGAAGCCAAAATAGCTTTTTGTATGTCGACTATCGGATTTACAGAAATCTCATGCGGAGCCAGACGTTGTGTATAAAACAAAGATGGTTCTCTTACTTCAGCGGCATTACGCACTCTGGTCAAACTTTACGATTATGATATTACCTGATGCCAGCTCGATACGTAACTGGTTCTTGGCATTTTCTCCACAAGCTGCCTGCGTTGCATCTCGCGAGTACTTTGATACAGCTGACAGAGTTACGGTAACAAACTTCACAATACGGCTGAGTCTAGCCTAGGCTGAGTCGTGCTACGAAGCGTCGATATCGCCAGAGGATCGCAAGCTTAAGGTCTGTGCCAAGCGCCGCGGGCGTTGTTTGCCTAGCGATAGAATCAGACAAGTCCACAATAACCGATCGTACGCATCGTGTTATAGCTGTCGTTAAAACTCGTCATGCCTCATGGTCTTAGATATTGACTTTTTTAATGCCGTATGCTGCCACCGGCGGCTGTAGCGACAAGACGTGTAAGGTACTTCTTCGTAGTTTGTCATGCTAGACTCGCTCATAAATAAATATCCGTCGTGGTGTGATCCTCCCCCATTAAGTTAACAATTAGTTTTGGCAAAACAGTGAACGCTATGCGCCATTTGTCTACATTCGCCTCTTTATCTGCGGTTTTACCGCAGGCTTTTTCCGACTGGAAAGCAACTTCGTTTATGATTGAACAGTTGACAGTTTTTACAGAAAATACTCGAACCGATGACATGGACGACGTCGATCGACGTCTACAACTTCGGTTTCTTGATGATCTGGAGAAAGTTTTGTAAACCGTTGACGTGTTCTGCGTTCCACATTTTTTCACCGCGAACAGAACAAAACATTGGTAGATAACTGTAGGCCTACTTGAAAACAGGCAGTGCTAGATCGCGCCTCGGATCGCAAAGTCGTCTGCTCGGTGGTTACACGCGCGCGCTATCGGCGGTGCTATCGATGCCCGAGGCCAGCTCCACCTCGGCATCAATCACTCCAGCGTTGACCCGCGTCGACCTCCGTACCAGATCGCTTCTGATTCACCTATTCACGTTTGTCAGCCGCGCGGTACTTGGAATGTCGTGGGTCCCTACTGCCGCTAGCCTCTATCGGGAACGGTCAACGAAACGTCAGTAGTGAAACGTAATTCAGCCACGCGTAACTGAAGTTTCTGGTAGGTTGTTAGTATATGTTTATTAGTTTTCCTGCACGAGTGGAACATATGTTGGTTGTTCTTGAGTTAAAAACGGATTCTGCGAGCGAGAAACACGACACCGGTGTCCTCAGTCAGTGTATTACTGGTGTGGACGTGCGTATAATTGTACCTTGATTTTTCTGTCTTACTACTAAATGTCCTCCAACGCAGAGTTGCGACATCGGTAAATTTGTAACGTAACGTAATTTGGATGGATTCTATTTGAGGTCAAGATTTATACTTTTAGGGCGAAGGTAATCGCTCGTCACGCTTGATTGCACAGCTCTTAGAGATGCCGTTTAATTCCTGTCACACACACTTAGGCCACGTACAGCACTGGTACAATATTGTCGGCTCAGCGTGGGGTACTCGCAATAAACAGCATAGCAATCGTAGGGTGTATTTCCCATTATGGTGTTTATTCGTGAAGTTTTGCCGTTTAGTTGTTGTGGTGAGTGGATTGACAGCAAAGCAGGAGTTATATATGTAGTGACCTAATATTTTTGAGTTTCATACAGCTTATCATTTCTGTAGGTGTGTTCATAAAGTCAGTCATAATAGATTGGTTATGTTCATAACATAACAAGGGGGCAGCTGTGGCCTAGTGGTTAAGGTGTTGGACTCTGAATTCGAGGGTTGTGAGTTCAAGACCCACACTGGGCACGGTTCGTTTTCGAAGCTTAGGCAATTTCGTTTACCCTACTTTGCCTCAGTCTACTCAGATGCAAATGAGTACAAACACTGTTTGGAAGGTACCTGCGATGGACTAGTGTCCCGTCCAGGAGAGTCAGTATAACTGCACTCTAAGTTGCTTTGCATTACAGAAACCAGGTTTAAGCACTGGCCATATAAGCCTTTATGGCTTCCTAAGGCGTAATGCCTGGGGGATGACTTTACCTTTCCTTTACCTATGTTCATAACAATAACTGACAACCTTGGACTCTAATAATTATGCCCAGTTATTGTCTTAGTGTACATATAATTTACTATACCATATGTGTTTGTTTATTATACATATTTGTTTCTTATTACAATTTATACTCAATAAATGTTGTGCATTACTAAAGCATACTTTTTGCACCATGTGATGAAACATATAATTAATGTATTCATAATGATATTTATCATTGAATAAACAAAAAGAATTCAAAAGAACCGTATACTAAACAGTGTACTAAACAGTGTACTGAACAGATAAAGAATAAGAAGCACACAGTACAGTGTTATGAAGAGTGAATACATGAGACAGTCGGGACCAAGATTGTAGATCATTGCCTTGATGGAATGTCAACATGGGTAATAGTTGTCTGATGCTTTAAAATATAGACAACGTGTAATAAATCCGTAAAAAAAGCACTAAATATCATTAATATCATACAGAATACAATATGTCAATGACATAACTTTTATAACGCCTAAATACTGAGGGACCTGAATTCATAAGTGTAACACACCAAAATTACTAAGCATGATATCATGAACAGGGACGTGCAAAAATCAGCATCAGATATGATGTATTACTAACACCTAATAGACACAGTGGATGCTTATGGTTTTGGTCGTTTTGTTTCTATCAGAAATTCAACAAGGAGAAGAAGGCGTTTAGCAGGAACGTTCAGAGCAAGAACGAGGTGTCTTCATCGTCTGAGGAGGACGAAGTCGATGACGGTTCAGTGATTGAGGAAGAGATAGAGGAGGCTGATAACAAACTCAAGGTGAGGGCAGTTAGGCATCTCCTCACAATCAAATCTGTATGAACATTGAACTCCCTTCCAAGTTTTATAGTAGCTATTTCTTGTTTCACATAGTCACCATGGTCTCTGTGCTAAGGGGCATGTGTAAACATCATTTCATACAAGTCCTGTCTTTGGCCTGTCAATCAAATTTATATGAACATCCTTCCAAGATAACATTTTTGTAACTTCTTTTTTTATGACACGTGATAACCATGGCCAAGGAGTTAATGTAAACATCATCCTGTGCCACTTTTTCTTGTATTCTGTTTTTCTCATGCTGTTTATTAATTTTTTTGGCATTTTCATATCTATCTACCTGATTTTGTTTCTTAGTCAGTTTTGTCCAGTCACCATCTGTTTGTCACGTTTTACAGAAAGCAAATGGAATATTATTGTTGTGCAACAATTCTGTTTTGTTATTATTTCAGTACATTATATGTGTTAGATGTATTATCTATTTGGGTGAACTTTATAGAATTTGTCTGTTTGAGGACCTGCTGCAATCCTTCCTTGATGTATTGATTGCTTTAGAAATAGCAGCATATGAAGTGTTTATCAGCAAAATGCGTTATATGCCAAAATCATGTAAATCAAGTTTCATTTTGGTTTTGTGCTGCCATCTAGTTGATAGTGGTGGAGGTTAAAATATTTTGCAGAAAAACATGTTATATGTCGTGCTATTGATTGATGAAATAATGGTTTTCTTATCTATCACTTAGCTATATACAATATAAATCATATCTCAAAACACACAAATTAAATATAACATGTTTTACAGATAAACACTTTGTGCATTATCCCTGCCACTGATGACAGGTCTACTTCTCCTTTTAGTCTGTCCTTGCGGAATGCACTGACTTCATGGCCAAACTCACGGACACCGCCTCCAAGAACAAGCAGTACAACTTACTCAAGTCCAACCTGACACAATGGCTGCCGGAGATGGCCGATCGCGTCGACCAGTGCATCGACAGCATTGCTCCAGGAGAGGACCCAAAGCACCATATGGATGAGTTGAAGGCCATCACTGCCGATGTTGTAGCTGAGGGCAAGCTGATGGAAGACCTGCGTAAGGTTGGGCAAGACCTTGTTGACATCCTCGAGGAGTTGAACTGTAAGGATTCGCCAAAGGCTATTGAGATTCAGGAGACAGTCGCAGACCTGCAGAATCAGTATGACGCCATTCAGCAGGTTCTGGCCGATAAGCAGCAGAACGTGAATGCCGTCGTAGTCCAGTCACAGGACGCAGAGTACAACCTCCAGGTGATGTTCGACTGGGTTAATGAGACGCAGGGCTTGTTCGATAACATGCAGCCGGTAAGCCTTGATAAGGATGTTCTCAATGATCAGATGAGGATGCATCGGGTTATTGCTTCGGAGATTGAGAATCACAAGTCGCAGGTGGATTCTGTAAGCGAGCAGTGCGAGGCATACCCAGCGACACAGAGCCAGGTGGCGCAACTGTGGGATGCGTTTGACGAGCTGGTGTCTCGCAGCGAGGAGCGAGGGGAAGACCTCGACAGCGTCGTTCACAAACTCGCTACTCTGCATGGCAACGTCAACCAGCTGGAGTCGTGGATTGCGAACACCGTGCGCTCGTTGAAGAGAGAGAGTAGCGATTTCGACCATGGATCCATCAAGGTGAGGGTCTATTAATCTATCTAGTCATCCAGACAACAGGTCCCATAACATATTTTTTTACAATACTTCTCCATTACTTTTTCAAGTTCAGTAACTGAATTAAAATGCAAGTAGTTTTGGATGAGTTGAGTGCCATCTCCATAGTCTTTTCTGTCCAGGCTTTGGTTGCCAAAGTAACCAGCTCCCTCACCACTTCTTTACTTCTGGAACAGTGATCTGCAAATTTGCAGGTCATTGGCAAGGTGAATGTCATTGTCTTATAAGTGTTAGGATCAATGAACATATTTCTTAATCATATCATGGAAGTCATTCAGTGGACACTCAATAGACATACTGCTGTGATTGTCAGACTGGCAGTTAGCATGCTGCACTGCCAGGTGACATAATGGTAAAGTTTCATGCATCAAGGCGTTTGTCTGTTGTCTCTAGAGCCTTTCAGGATATATCATGCTGCAGACCACACTGTTATCTGGGTGTCCAAAAAACAAATGTAGACTGTAGTACTTAGTAGTCAAAGTTTGTATACTTGTTTGTTGAGTTCAAGTTTGGTGACATGAATCACAATACATTCTTTGCAGTTCTTTAATCAGTTTTGACATCTTTGTGATGATTGTCCTAAAGTTAGTTGGCATTCGTCCACATCCCTTAGTAGTTTGGACTAAAGATGAACCCTATCAGCAGTACCCTACAAAAATGCAACCCTGGCAATGTTATGGAGTAGAACACTTTTGGGAAGTGACACTTTGAGAGAAATGAAGACTAGGTGCACTACAGTAGGGGGTAGAGTGGTTAGCTGTCATGTGTCATGGAATCATGGGGGTTGGTACATCCAGTAAGTGCATTCCAAAGACATTTATAACATGTGTCAATGTGTGTTCACATATTGTCCAGTGTCACTGATGCAGTAACGTCAAACACCTTTAGTAAGAAATGGTTTTATCGAATTCGGAAGTGTTTATTTAACGTAGAAAGAGAGCATAACATGGTCACAGTTAGCATTCAAAACAATTTCTTTCATAAAATTACTAAATATAAATTCTTATATAAATTCTTATTCTTATATAAATTCTCTTTAATGATGAACCTAATGATCATCCTGATAATCTGTTATCACTTATGATTCTTTCGTCTGACAGCTGTTTCATCTCAGAAAATTTGCCTTGTCATTTAGATTATTTTAGCTGTGCATAACTATTCATAATTGGTCGGCTTAATGTTTGCATTTACACAAGCAGACATCAGCCATCACCAATAAACCAACATTAACATTAATGAAAGCACACACTTACTGGCAGCAGATCAGTGGAAATTCACTGACAACAAGTGTCCTTTTGCATTTAGTAATGGGTAGCACTGTGGGAATACGGCAGGGTGGAGGGAGTAATTCAGAATGACTGGGGACAAATTACAGTACTTGTGGCAACTTCCAATGTTGGTTTGTTAGAAATGTCCTCATCTGAGGAACAAATGCAGGAGTGCGTCACCTTGCGGTGTCATGACAATTAAATCTAATTCGATATAAGAATCCAATCAAAATAAAGGGAGTGCTGATGGACACCCTTCGATCCACCTATGCTGTTAGTGTTAGGTCTGTAGAAAACAATACAATTTCACCATCACTTAAAGACTCATCGTTTTAACTAGCATATTCATCCATCTCGCGATGCCTTGCCCTTATGTTATGTAATTGTGACAACTGTAGAAACGAATCACGACGTTGTGAACAACGGTACGTAATTGTATAGTGTCGCGGACAATTGTACGTAATAACTACAAATTGTAACTTGATTGTTAATAGACAGGGTAATGGTGGGGTGAAATTAAAAAAAATAAAACTGCCAGCCTGACCGTGGGGTCGTAGATGAATCCCTGAAAGTTTGGTGCCCAAAATGCAAAGTGTCTAGGAGGAGCAGCGTAACATAGATAAACATACACTTGCTGGAATGTACTATAGTAGGTCCTCACCCATGTACAGGACAAGATCGAGAATCTATATCGCCAGAAACAGAAGAAACAGGGAGACTTGGACAACATCAAAGTGACAGGCAAGGACCTGATAGACAACCCAAACACCAGTGACAAGAACCGGCTCCGACAGACCCTGGCAGCCATACAGACCAACTGGCATGACCTGACAGAACTTCTTGTGCAGATGATTTCATTCACTGTGAGTATTGCCTGACTTTAACCTACCCATGAGTGTCTTTGATGGTCTTTATCATGAGGAGGGTGATGGTGATATGTAACCAGAGCCTCAGTTAGGCTGTTGACGTCTCCTTGCAATCTCTCCAGCCACTTTGAGTCCACCATCTGTCCAGTGCTTGTTGTTGTTAATCCATCCCATTTTTCTGTGAGTGTCTCTGTATTGGCTTAGACCACTGTGAGTGTCTAAATGATGGTCTAGGCCACCGTGAGTATATATGTGATAGTCTAGGCCACTGAGTATCTCTGTGATGGCTTAGGCCACTGTGAGTGTCTATGTGATGAACTTGGCCACTGTGAGTGTCTCTGCGATGTTTTAGGCCAGTGTGCCTCTGTGATGGCTTATGTCACTGTGTCTCTGTGATGGCTTACGTCACTGTGTCTCTGTGATGGCTTACGTCACTGTGTCTCTGTGATGGCTTACGTCACTGTGTCTCTGTGATGGTCTAGGCCACAGTGTATGTCTCAGTGATGTTTTAGGCCACTGTGTCTATGTGGTGGTGACCACTATGAGTGTCTGAGTAATGGTCTAGGCCACTCAGCGTGTTTCTGATAGTCTAGTTCTCTTTAGACACTTTCCCATAAATGACCAAATGATTTGTGTGTTAGCCTTTATTGTAGTGGCTGCATATGTGTTTGGATCTATAAATAGGGCTGTCTTTCCTAAATAACTCTGTCTATTCTTTAGTGGACTCACGAACTGCTGGGTTTACAGGCAGCGATCATTTCCCACTGGCATTACTTGACCGTTTGAATTGTTACATTTTCTTGCAAAGGTAAACAAAATAATCAACAGGACTGGACACTGGCCAATCCATTGTCATTTCGTGTGACCTGAATCCATAAAATTATAATGAAGGCTGAATGTGGAAGACGGTGGAATTGTAAACAGCTCAGGTGAAATGATCAGACACCTGGACTAGGTGATCACAAAGGACTTGGTCATTGAGGCAGTCAAGCTGGTGACATATTGACCATGACTTGCAGGCCCTGAGAGAGATTGATGACCTTCTGAAGTATCTTGATCGAGCGGAGAACGAGATCAACACAGCCGAGCCAATCAGCACTGACCCGGAGATATTGACCGTCCAGCTAAGAGATCATAAGGTACAGCCCTCTGGCATCATATGCAAATCTGAATGTTGTGTTACCCTAGCTGAGGGACAATCTCAATTATAACGATCTCTTATTTAGTTATTTTTAAACTAAATATTATTTAATTTTTAGTTATTGATATTTTTAATGTGTGTGTATGTTTGTTAGCTTGAAATAAAAGTATTTATTTTCAAAATATTTTAGGCACTACACAAAAAAGTAATTTAACCCCAGACCCCCCTTTCCCCCACTACATGGAACTTTAGAATTATCACATCGACCTGTGTGCTACTTCGGCAGCTTTGTAGTCACCAGGTGGTGCTTTAGCCATCATAATACTAAACTGTCTACATGCACCTAAAGTCAATAACTTTGTGAGCTGTGATCGGGGGTTTTTGGGGGGAATTCATTGACACTACATAAAACACCCCTTTCATCATAAACCAATTTTTCATATTTTTTTAATGTTTTGAGACCCAATTCAGTACTGTCATGTCACCTTTAATTACAGACCCAGTTGTTGAAGTCATAATGTTAGTCACATATTATGAGTGACATTTCACTGAGCAATGACTGTCATTCCACTTTGTGTCATGTTAGGCATTGATAGGAATCAGTTTGATAACATAAGGAAATTATACAGCCACACATAAAAATTGTATAGCTCAACCATACAGTGGTGAATATTTGTTTGTTGACATAAATATTCATTCATTTGTGTACAGTAACTTATATTTATCAAGTATTTGGTGTGGTCAGCTCCTTGAGCTGAACTAACCACCACTGACCGACAACCAAATAAAATTAGTTTACTGTGCAAAAATTGCCGCTGTGTGTGTTAGTTAGACAGTATAAAATCTATGCAACTACGTTTTGCATATTATACACAGCATCTGGGGTAAAATTTAAAAAATGTCCTATCTTTTGTTCTCTGATCAAATATTTCATTTATTGTTGATAGCTTAGAGTTTACTATGAATGTGTGTAGCTAAATTCCTTGCATTGGTCACTTGTCAGTTGTTATGTTTTGCACCAGGCTCTGCTCTTATGATACATTGTATAATTTTAGTATATTTAGGGAGACTATTAGAGCGTGACACCCCTTTGGCTTTGGGATAAGAATTTTTCATGAATAAACTGTGGTGCAAATGGCAAACTAATTGGTGATTAAGCTTTGGTCTGCCTTTCCGAGATCCTAAGTATGCCCCCAGAACACCCTCTTAATCAGACTACCAGTGCGTGTTTTTACACAAATTATTTTGTATATTAACAGTTTGTCTTTAATTTACGTAAAAGACTAGTCTTTGACTCTACTAGGCCATCTGATGAATTTGGCAAGTCAGATCATGATATGTATGTCATCGTCAATAGTAACTTATAGCAGTTATCTTAAATTAAATTCTGCATCAAAACTTGTGAAATTTTTTTTTCAGTATCTTCATCTAATTATGATGATAATAAGGTATATCAAACTATGTACATCTATTTCTACTTATAAAATAGATATGATCTTTAACAAAATCCCGTATTTGTAATGATGATATGTAAATAGTTTTAATTTTGTTTGTTATATCAGGGGTTCCTAAACTGGAGGCTGGGGACACTTGGGGGGGGTCATGTAGTTT
This sequence comes from Lamellibrachia satsuma, assembly GCA_033239005.1. Taxonomy (NCBI): domain Eukaryota; kingdom Metazoa; phylum Annelida; class Polychaeta; order Sabellida; family Siboglinidae; genus Lamellibrachia; species Lamellibrachia satsuma. The sequence continues at coordinate 11,199,293 of BSQZ01000009.1, read as the reverse complement.
TAGAGAGTCCTCCACAAACATACAAATTTATTTTAGAATGGCACATTTTGAAACACAAAGCTGGTGACCCCAGCTTGAAGGCAATTATGGTAGGCAGAGACCTTGTGTTGAGAAAGATTGGGAATCCTAACCTATATACAAAAGTGCCAAATCTACTGCTTTGGTGGTAAAACTACTGCTTCTTCTTCAATTCATACAGACTCATGACCTCCCATTTTCAAGCCAATATCTGCAGCGAGACTGCAGTTTTTAGGTTAAAAAATGAAATTGACTTATTAATGATCCAAATATACCACCAAACAATGATTTCATGAAAAAATCGAAAAGTTCTTCCACCAGGATGGGAACACTCCCACATCGCGACCACATCACGACCGCTGTCTAGATCTTCATCTACCACTTTTGTGGGATGTTAGTTAGCACCACTGTATATGATGTCTGTTACCTGTTAGGTGTTCCACGAGGACTTGGAGAACAAGAAGGACACAGTGAACCAGACTATCGACAAGTGCAACAAGATGCTGCGAGAGACAACGAACGCAGAAGCCGACGACATCAAGAACAAACTGAATACGATCCGTAACCAGGCCGACCTTGTGTGTCGCCTTAGTAGCGAGCGACTCATGTTGCTGGAGGAAGCGTTGCCATTGACATCTCACTTCAGCGAGACCCACGCCGATCTACAGTCATGGTTGGGCGAGATCGAGGCAGAGATTGTTTCTCTCGATGTACCATCCGATAGTGATGCAGAACAGATCAGGAAACAACAGGATAATGCCAAGGTGAGTTGACAAGACAATTTCAATTTTTAGGCCCAGAACTAATGGCATACCAATGTGAACCTTTGTATATACATTTATTATTATTTTTTTACATATATACATTTTTTAACTTAAATTAATGGTAGGACTATTTTTTATTGATTTGTTTCACAGACTACATTTATTAGTGTTGGTATGGTTTTTTAATATAACTTAAGCCATGATTACATGTATGTTAAGTGCTTGAGAACTATCTTGATTAATCAAGCACTGTATTAATTCATTTATAAATTATTATTATATATTTCATATGTATTTTTACATGAAAGCAAACATTGAACAGTAAATAGGAACAAAATGGAATGATACTACACTGAGATGTTTTACACATCACAAATCTGTTCTTAAATGTCACAGAATTGTGGAAACATGTCAATGCAAATCTTTTTCTAAAAAGGATTATTAGCAACTAAATTTAAGAAAATTTCAATGTTCAGTTTTGATCAGTTTTATGAACTTCAGTGATGAGATCTCATTGCGTTTATTAAAATGATCGAACATAAACTGTAAGTTAAATAGTTCTGTGTTGCAAAATATCGTCACAATGTTGAATTACTTGCAGACGACGCAGCGAATCATTGAGGACCACAAACCCCTGGTGGAAGACCTGAACATCACCGGACAAGAACTGATGGAGATATGTACAGATGAAGATGCGTCGGACATCAAGGAGGATGTTGACAACATCATTGCCAAGTATGATGATGTCAAGGGAGGCGTGAGAGAGAAGTTGAGTCAGTTGGAAGAAACATTACGTACCGTGTCTACAGAGGTGAGATTTCTTCACATGTAGTTTAAATTTTGCTATTGGCAGCATAACACTAATTATTCTTATCCCAAAAGCAATTACTATTATCATTTTCACTACAAAATATCTTTTTTCTAATTGTGTTGTCAAGATATGTTATCAAAACTTGGCACTGCAACAATATTAGCAATATTCAAAATGAGTACATATCGTAGACCAACATTAATTATGGTATGCTTTGGCCAACATCATGTTTAAAATCTTGTACTTGAAGTAATCATTTGTTGTTTATTATGTGACTGACAGACACACATCTTGTTTATTATTCTAATCCATTGTCAGCCATGATGCATTTTAGGAAAACATTATCAGTATTGAACTTTCTAAATATATCATTGCTGTTTTAAGTCAAACTATTTATTGGTTACATATTCATTCAAGTGATGTTATAATAGCTTTTATTGCACGTTACATAATACAATCATTTCAATTATTCCACACGTATTTAGTACGTGGTGTGCAATACTGGGGTGCAATACTAAAAGCACTATTGAACGCTCGCGATACGGAAAGAACTAGTTATTTACGTCATGACATGGCCATCGCATGTGAAATGGTGCATGCAGTGACAAAGTCAAGTCGCCCGACTCCATTGTTGCTGGACACCATAAGCTGGATTCATGCGTATTCATGCTTTCTATGCCGTAAAAATAAACTATAGATGTTTGAAATGTATTGTCGGTCAATTTTCTCCACTTTTTTCCCCAACTGTTCCTTACGGTTCCCCATTGCTATTCTCCGTTTTCTTCTGCACCAGTTTAGTGATCCCCGACGGTTCCTTACGATTCCCCATTGTCATTCTCTGCTTTCTTCCGCACCAGTTTAGTGATCCCAACTGTTCCTTATGGTTCCCCATTGTCATTCTCTGCTGCACACGTTATATCATGATGAAAGGTTTACATCATTGCGTACAAAACAACAAACGGAAATTTTATTGCTTAAAACCGAATGACAACCGACTGCAACGACATAGAACAAGATCTCCAACTTTTAATGGCACCTCTAAATCTATAGCATGTGAAATCAATTTTAAATGGCACCAGCAAATTGCAAACGACGGCTGGCAGAGTACTAAATAATTGGACGCAGCCTATGCCTTGTCTGAATATTGTGCTGCTCCACAATCATCTGGTACGATTCACAGGCGATTCACATCGCAAAGGTGCCATTTGGTACATGATGTTGAGAATTGACCAATGATTACATAAATATGTATTACAACAGTAATAAAAAATTATGACTGTTCTTTTTGTCAGGAAATGTGTGCTTCATATGTTGTCTTTTAAAAACGTCCACAACGTTACACCTGTGGTACAATGTTACACCTGTGTTACAGTGTTACACCTGTGTTACAATGTTACATGTTGTGTTTCAGCTGAGTGACAGCCTGGAGAGTTTGGTGGAGGAGTTGCACTACCTCAGTGATCAGGTCCAGTATGCTGACCCAATCGCTGCCAACCCCGACGCACTCAGAGAGCAGATGGCAGACAACAATGTGAGTCCACGCTTGTTTCTTGTAGTAGATTTAACACAAGAGTGCCACCCAAAGCAACACTACAGATAGCATGTCTTTCCAAGAGTCCAAACAGTTTTTCATCTATGTGTGGTCTACTTTTCAACAATAACAGCTTTGATAGTGCACTGGAATGTTCTGTTATTTAATTGATGAGTTCGTTTTACCACAAAAATTGTCCCATTGTTTAATTTGCAAATTTCAATTATTAGAAAGACCAAACGGTACAGTTATGTGATTATGATTTTAAACAGTAGTTCACTGTTTTGGTCATTTATGTTATCATATAATTTGAAAACATGATAATTGTATTTTTATAAAAATGTATTGTGACAATTCATGTTAAATACAGTAAAAAAATTGATACAATTGTCATGTTTCAAATTACATGATAATATAAATGACAAAAGCAATTACAAATTGGTCACATGGTTTCGTGGCACCAACTAGGGTATGAAGAGGTTAAGTAGTAGTAAAAATAATGTGATCATATGTGCAGACCATTGTTGGTGACCTGGAGCGACGCCTGCCAGCGATCAAAAGTACCAAGAGTGCGGCAGCGGAAGAGTTGCAGCATGAAACGCCAGAGAATCGCGATGAATGTAAGGGTGTTACTGGCACACTCTGTTTATGTAATAGTTACATTCTAATAAAATTATTGATGCTCTTGATTTGATTTAGTCCATCGTGAATCAGGTTTGTTGATGTTCAAATATGTAGTAAATAATAAAATAATAAATAAAACAGAGACCCTATTTTTGTTAAAATCATCAAAAGATTTATCTTAGTATATCGGAGAACTTGCAGAAGTGTGATGAGCCTTATGTTACAGTATTTTGCTCAATTTTTACCAGACCTGGTCAAAAATAATTTAACTATTAGTTCGATGATTTCACCAAAACTAAAGAACAAATTTATATAAACATGATAGCATGCCATAGTGGATACTAGATTGGTTTGATTCAAATTTAATTGCAGGACGACATGTAAGTAATAATGAGACTGGGACAGTTCTGCTAACATATGACATAAAGACATGGTTGAATAAATGAGTTATCAGACCTTGTGTTAACCTGGCCTTGTTGCTTCAGGTGAGGACCTGCGCTGTAGACTGCAGGACATCGACTCTCTCCATGAGAGTATCCAACAGCAGACCAAGGAGAGAGCCGGTCAATTGCAGGAGGCCATCGCAGTGGCTGATGCCTTCCATGCCACCTATAAGGACGTCATGCGAGCCCTGCAGGACATTCAGGACAACCTCATTTCTCAGGACTGCCCTGGCATCGATGTCCCTACCATTGGAGAACAGCAGAAGGAATTGGAAGTGAGGGCTTCTTTCCTACAGCAAATGTTACTTTTATTTATATATGACTGACTTTAAAGTCTTCTTTCCTGTAGGATAAATGTGATCTTTTACTGTGCCTTACATAGCCAAATTTATGACAAGATTTAACCCGATTTAACAAGATTGTCATCCAAAGCAAAAAGCTAAGATGGCCAGTGGAAAAGGAAGCCAGTGGTTATCCATCTATGTGTAACCTATCACTATTTTGCATATTCACGCTGTTTCATATTCACAACCTCAGTCATAGTTCGTTGATATAGTTATATTCTTATAACAGGCGAAACACCCATCACCTCGTGTGCAGGATTTATTCAGTCCTAACGTTGTATTCATGTGTACGGCCCACCGTGACCTGTTTCCCCACGTCCCCCCAGGCAATACAGAGCGAGCTGTCGGATCTGCACGTCGCCGGTGTGCTGGATGAGTGTCAGCGTCTGGCGACTGAGCTGACGTCCCTCACGGGAACGCCAGGCAAGGTGGAGGTGCAGAAGTACATGGAAGACTTGGACAGCATCCTGGAGGAGATTGAGGATGCCATGAAGGATCGGGAGGAGGAGTTAGAGACAGCCCTTGGGAAGGCGCAGAAGTATGACCAGACACTGCAGGTGAGTGGGGAGATGTGTGATAGTGGGGAGGGCGCCATGTCTGTTTTAATGGTAATGCACAATATAGATATATGTGAATGTATCTTATTACAGGGATACATGTTTTATTTGGGATGATTATTATATTAATTAAAATACATTTCTGGTAATATTAAAAAATGCATATGCACATGCATTTTTTATATTACTAGAAATGTGTATTAATTAAAATGATAATAATTTTTTTTTAGTTCACAAATATTAACGTTTTAATTAGTATAATAATAATATTAATATTTTGTATTAGTATAATGGTATTCATATTTCTCATTAATATAATAGTATAAAAAGTGTACACCAAATGTGGCTCAGTCTAAACCTGTTTCACAACATCTTTAAACATGAACTTGCCCTGTTGCCTTCAAAATTCCCCCCTCCGAACTTGGAAATAATAGTATGAAGTATCAGTGTGTTTCAAAATGTCTTACATTGTTGTGTAGCTGAAGGTGTTACAGGTGTCATTTTGTTGTCTTGTGTGTTATTAGAGCATTGTTGTGTAGTTGAAGGTGTTAGAGGTGTCATTTTGTTGTCTTGTGTGTTATTAGAGCATTGCTGTGTGGTTGCCAACGTCTGAGACAAAGCTCCAGAATATGTCCCCCATAGCTGCTGATGCCCGCACTGTGAGAATACAACTCGAAGAACTGAAGGTACACTCGAACAAGATCACTCAAACAACATCACTCGAACAACATCACTTTTCAATATGAAGACTTCTGTTGCACCACCTGATGTGTGCTGGCTCTTTCTGTTTTCTAAACATGTGACATAGTTTTTCAGTTTACAGTGTTTTCAATAATCATTGTGTTACTGCATGGTCATTGGTTTTACAGTTAACAATTTAAAAATAGAGTGGAGAAGTTGAATATAGTCAGGTTATTTCATCTATTTAATCAGGTCTGGGAAGAGGGTTTTATAAGTGTGTCCTTCAGTTGTGATGAACAATTAAGATATATTCATAGCAGGATTAAATGTTGATATTTTTAAATATAATTATATATAATTGAAAGCACACAAGGATGACTGTTGGGAGGGTGTTGAAAACTAATAAATCTTTGACACGTTGGTCGGGAAGAGAAGACTGATGAGGGATAATCAGCGTCAATTTTACAGTGAATCTTCCGAGTGGATCCGGACTTTATTTTTGTCAACTCACCTGTCTGCAGGTGCTGAAGGTGCAGGTGCACGGTCACTACGGGGACATCCAGAACCTGAACCAGTATGCGAGTGACCTGAAGCACGCCTCCCCGGTGACAGCCGAGAGTTTGAACCCTCAGGTGCAGGAGATCAATGAGCGATGGGACGGACTAGAGGCCGGACTACACCAGAGAGAGGTAGCTACTCCCAGGGTATCTTGTGTCTGTCTGTGGGTAGTGAGGTGTTGGTGCTTTCAGAACTGGGTCACTTTGCATCGGACTCTTGCTGTAGGGACTCCCAATGTAAGTAACATCTACTTTAAAGGAAAAACGTTGAAACCCCCAGTCAGGTCAGCACTGTTTTATGACCCATGGATGTAAGGAACATTGGATATATGGAACAGTTTGACCCAGTCCCAACTTGTTCCTTATAGCGAGAGTCCATCCGTGCGTTCTTATGAGGCTAGTTGGGCTAACCTTAATATACATAGTATAATTTCATTGTGTAATTTTTAAAATTATTTATTGTGCTATTCAAGAGATTTAGTTTGTGTTATATAGTAGATATGATAAAGTACATGCATGCATACATCCAGACACACAGACACATGCACGTAGACATGCACACATACACACACAATGCACACAATAACACTTGCATGCACGCACACACACACACACACACACATATTGAACATGTGATATTATAAGGAGTGGCCATATGTAATAATGATTAAAATTATCTAATGTAAGTTGCCATGTAATTCAGAAAGTTCTTACTATAGAAATTGTAAATTTATCCTAACGTTTCTTCAAGAGGTGTTGTCTGGGGCTGATGAGGTTGCACGGGGTGTTGCAGAGAGACTTGAATGAGACGTTGGTGCGATTGGGAGAGATCGACCGCGCCCTCGACGACATGAACGGCTTCCTCCAGCAGACCGAGTGTGATCTGCAAGAACTTGACGACGTCTATGGAGACCCAAAGTTCATCGAAACACACCTCAAGAACCTGCAGGTTTGTCCTGTTGAATGTTTCATGCAAGGCTGTTTTGTCAGTGACCATTATAGCAGTTAATGTGATTACTTTACTATCATAAAACTAATAATTCTTATCTTATGAGTAACTGACATCATCACCTTTATAAAATAGTTCTTTCTAAATGTGTGGTCTACGTATGTGATCAAACAATGGCGGCACACTTCTGAAGACGTTGGTACTGTTGCTGTAGCCTGTTTGTATTCATAAATAAAGAATATAATAAAGAACATAAAGAATAGTTCGTATACTGACAGAAATGTGTTTACCATAATAGTGCCACATAATAGTGCAGATTTGTAAAGGTTATGACAAATATCATGGAATTAGTTAAACAAAATATTCCCAAACAGCTATAGCTTTTTATCATACACCGCATGACTTAATGTCACCTGATATATCTGTTGTCATTCAGTTGGTGCAGAACGACTTAGCGAACCAGGAGCCAATGGTGACGTATCTGAATGAAGCCGTCGCTGAACTGGTTGAGAGGAGCCCAGGCCCCTCGAGTAGCTGGCGTGAGAAGCAGGCCGAGATGAACGAGTCGTACGAGTCTGTGTGCATCATGGCTCGCGACAAACAGAACCGACTCCAAGACACTCTCAAGGAGGTACGGTGGCACTATCGCCTTCTGCTATATACCCGGTAGAAAAAGCCAAGCCTGATGGTTTTTATCATATATTTTATTATATTTATGTACATCTGAATAAAGTGAGATGCTCTCTATAATATCGACGATATCCATTCTTTAAGAAATGAAATTAGTATTTATTTATATTTTTATCAAAGTTGTTATTACACCACAAAACAATTATGATGTTATTATCACATTATCACATTTGTCACTGTTGTTTGGGCACTACACATATATTAGTTATTATGAAATAATGATGTGGTAGTAACAACAACAATGTAATTAAACTTGACAGTATGGTAAATAGACTTATCTTAGTTGGTGGAGAACAGAATTAAAAACCTGGATATCTTTGCTGAAGAAGGCTGTATTTACTCTATTGCATGTTTCATATTTTTTCATGTACTATCTGTAAACTTTCTTCTAAATTCTGTGTTATTTGACTTTTGAATAGGAATGCCATACTTTTATTTCAGGTAAAAAACATAATATGCATACAAAATATAGTGGTGTAAATAAGTTTTTTAAAAAAAGTTAAAAAAAACAGCCACCTTACAAATATAAATATGTAAAATAATAATAATAAATAATTAAATATATAAAATGGGATGCAAAATTACCAGTGTAAACAATGAAGTGCTCTAGACAATGTAGATTTCCCAGTAGATTATTTAACAAGATTTAACAAGATTTGCCATCCAAGCCAAAGGCCCAGATGGCAAGTGGACAAGGAAGCCATTGGCTTATCGAGGGTCCAACAATGTTCATCTACTTATAACCCGCCCTCCTGAGATATGTGTCAACCTTGTTTTTAAACATATTCACACTGCTAGCAGTTACACAATCTGTAGACAATTTGTTCCATTCATTTATTGTCCTCTGTGAGAACGAGTGCTTCCTGATGTCCAATCTACATTGATCCTTTACTAATTTTACCTCATGTCCTATAGTTCTGCTATCCTTCTTGAGTGAGAAAAACATATTTCTATCAATATTTTCATACCCATTCAGGAATACTTGTACTGACTAGATTTTGCCTAGAAGAGAACATTGTCTACAATCTCGTTGCCAGGTGAAAGCCTTCGCCGGGGATGTTGAGGACTTACTGAGATGGCTCAATAACTTCCGGGGGGAATTGAAGACTTCCGAACCCATGGGAGCCCTGCCCGACACCGCCCAACACCAGTTCGACAAATTCCTGGTAAGTACATGTAGGAGTCGTCCAACTCAAGGTTTTTATTTATTTAATTGATTAATAAGTAATTATAGTAATACATTTTTTGGTGGTTCTCTTTAAATTAACAGTTTTAGCTTTTTGTGTGTGTATATATATATATATATATATATATATATATATATGTATAAATTTTATATGATGTACAGTGCATTGATCCACAAAGTGGGAATCATTGCTATAAAAATGCAATATTATTATTTGATTATCAAATAACAATGGATTGTTTAACACAAGGTAATTATCAATTTGGCTACATATCTATTAGAAGTATTTCATAAAATCACTACTCCTGACATTTTTTAGAGACTATATTTGGATTTATTGCTGAAACTAATGAAGGCGATTTTAGCTTTTTATTATCAGTTTATAATACAACTTAAACCTTGTGTTGCTGTTAAACTATTCCATGAAGTCAGGAAAGCAACTTAGCTTTATCATTATGTGTATATTTGATTCTACTACGCAGATATCAGAGCTAAAAATGTAATATCTTTAGATATATTGATTAGCACCCAGTACACAAGGCATTATTATTAATATATATACTTAAAAATAATATACATGTATGCACGCATGCAAGCACGCACATACACACACACACACTAATAATGTCTTGCCCACATGCATGCACACGCACACACACATTAATATTGCCTTTCACCAAAAACTCCTTAAAAACACGCACATGTGTGCGTAATAATAATGCTTTACACAGGCCCCACTCAAAACTCCTTCAATGCCTCTTTCTCTTCCCAGGGGAGCTACAGGGCTCTGGAACAGAAGGAAGATGAGGTGAAGGCTATGCTCCTCAATGGGGAAGACATGTTGGCCCGGTGTCGGGAGAGGGACACTGAGCAGCTGAGGGAAGACCTTGGAAGGCTGCGTACACGGATGTATGACACTCGCAGCAAGGCAGACAGACGCAAGGTGGGTTGATATAGGGTTTTTTTGGGTGGAGGGTTGAATGCGGGATTATTATATATTCCCATTTAAGAGTTTGAAGCTTATTTTTGCATCGATGTTGCAACTTCCTGAATCTTAGATCCTGTTTGGGTGGATATGGTGTGGTTGGTCAATTTACAGTACTTAATATTTCCTAAATAAAGTTGTCTTTTAATTTTTGAGAAGGCACAGTTTTTAACTGCCAATTTCTTTTCACTCACAAGATAAAACTATTGAAACGTCAGTGCTACAAATACCATCATGTTTCATTTATCTGTTTTTTTATAATCCATCTTCTTCAATAATCGGCATGCTTTTGTGTTGGAACAAACTTGATACACTATATTTCCTTTATATGCAAAGACATTGCCGCAGTACAAAACACTTTTAAAAACACATCTTTTTAGAGTAACTTTTTTATGATATGATGATGTGAACATTATATGGTTTTATTATTATTTTATTATTACAGATATACATTAAAATTTTTATTATATTTTAGTTATGGTAGGACTATTTGGACTATATTTTAGATAATTTATTGGTATAGTTTCTAATATAATTAATATAAATTTTAATATGTTTATTCTTTATGTAATTAATATATTTTTTAAAATAATTAATTTGGGTGTTGATATAATAAACAACAATATGAGATTTGTACCATTGTGTTTGTAGGGCAAGTTGGAAGAGCACTTGTCTAACGTGCAGGACTTCCACGGCATGCTCAAGGTCCACACCAACTGGCTGAACAATGCTGAGAAGATCCTCGGATCGTTTAAGTATCCTAGCAAAATCGTTGATCGCATTCTGAAACAGATCCAGGATCATCAGGTAGGCGTGCAAACATTTTGTTGCTCATATTGTTGTTGTAGTTATTTGACTCATAGTTGGATGGTCGCTAGAAAGAGGTCGTGTTCCGTGGTTGAAAAATGACATAGCATGATCTTATAAACTTGTGTAAAACCAGTGACTATCTTGTTCACAAATTATCTGGAGTTTGTTGCTTTGGATGAACATGTTGCTAAATCTTATCAAATCCATAACAGAAGCACAGAATTTGGGTAGCGTTATATTTTAAGATTTAGTTTATGTCAAAGACAAGAACTTTATTACTACTTGGTCAGAACAAAGATTCAACAAAGAACAACATTATTTTATAAAAGATTTTTTATTTAATTTATATTCTTTGATATTAATAATTACATGTTTACAGGACTGTGTTGTTCTTGCAATGTAAGTGTCTCTTTTCTTAATTTCTCATTTCTGGCTGATGACACGTTATTGGCACAACTGTAGCTAAATCACTTCATAACAACAAAGACATTTCTTTTCTCAGCACGTTGTATGAAATAGAGTATTGTTTTCTTCATTTTAAATAGTGCATGGAATTATTTTTTAAAACTCCTACTGATTTGTTTGTTGCTAGGATTTCAAGCAGGACATAGACGCGCACCGGGATCTGATGTACAACCTTGACCGCACCGGAACCTACCTGAAGTACTTCGGTCGCAAGCAGGACACCGTATACATCAAGAATCTGCTCATCAGCATCAAGTTACGCTGGAAGAAGTTAGTGCGCCGTGCTGGGGAAAAGGGAAGGATGTTGCAACAGGCTTACAAGGAAGACAAACGGGTAAGTCGGAGAATGAGGATAATTAGCCAAATTTCTTCTGTAAAATGTTTGTAAATCGTTTGCGTCAGGTTACGTGTTGTTTGTTGAAAATCATCACTTGATAGGGATGTATCTAAAACACGGGAGTTCTTTTGGTTGTCTTTTGCATATTAAATAATGGGAAGAGAATATGATGTGAAGATTATGTGTGCAGGTGATGCTTAAACTTTGTGACTTATAAGTAACTCTGTGATTTGTTTGTAGTTTTTTGGTGTTTACATATTTTAATTAAGCTATTATTATGATATGCGGAAATAGGAGCATAACTACATCCATACATGCAGTTAACTACAGGTTCCTTTATGTGCCAAGTATTTCTACTGCATTTGTGTTCAGTGATTCCTTTCTGTGGTGTGCAGTCTATGACACTGTGTCTTATAGTTTAATTATTCTGTCACTCTGTCGTGAGCTGACAGGCCCTCATTGTTACACAAAATGGGCATTTACCTTTGTATATATTATTTCAACATTCACATATATTTCTGTATTGATTTAAGTAAAAAGGATCAACAAAAATAAATGCTTCTAATCCTGTCAGGCAGTTCTGCAATGTTTGTGGACGTGTTGTAGTTCTATGACACCTGGCGAGGTCTCTGTGACTGGCTGGAAGACGGTGAGCGCAGACTCAAGAAGTACACCACAGGCACACCAGGCAAAGTTCGACATGACCTCGATGAACTGCAGGTATGGCGCTTGTTGCAAGATCAAGCCGATTCTGTGTTTATACATATGTGTGCTGAAATTGTCAATTTCAGGTTCTGTGTTATTTCTCGTGGTTCTGCTTCGTACAGGGTTTGGGGAAATAGTGTGTAAAAGTGGAACAGTGAGATAGTGACAAAAATGGTGTCAGAAGTGGGATTGTGACATAACATGATGTCACAAGTGGGACAGTGACATAATATGGTGTCACAAGTGGGAAAGTCACATAAAATGGTGTCTGAAATGAGGTAGTGACATTACGTATGCATCGTTACAGCACTTCCAGAATGAGTTGACCACACGTCACCCGACATACTACTCAACTATGAGACTGGGTCGCAACCTGAAGGACCGCTGCACCAAGTCAGACCCCGAGCAGGGCATGCTCATTAACATGCTCGAGGAACTCAAGAACAAGTGGAACATTCTCCGCTCCATTGTCGCACAGAGGTATGTCACTGATAGTTTGAAACTGTCAATTTACCAGTTGTCCACCTACAAGTCCTGCTGTTATGTTCATAACATTGTATTGACAAATATGTCCTGCGAGAATGTTGCCATTGAAGATTTGATCTTTCTGTGAATCTAATATTGATTAATATATGCAGTAGTATATTGAGCAGCATTTTGTAGTTTATTAATCTCTACAGCATTTGGCAATTTGTTTGTTTGTCTCGCCTGCATTCAACTAATCCCTTTTGTATATCAGTAATATAGTTTTTCTTTGGTTTTTATTTGGTTAATAATAATTAATAGGTATAATAAATTTATTATTTTCTTTGAACCATAGATATTGAATAATACACAAATGTACATATTAAAAAAATGAAACATTAAAAACTATGAAATAATGCCCAAATCTTCATACAATAGTGCCTGGTGACATCAGAGTCTCGGGGGGGTTGTGTTGTTACTGGTGTGGTGTGGGTTACAGGCAGAACAAGTTGGACGAGGCTCTGTTGTCGTCAGGGCGTATCACGGACGCTCTGCAATCTCTGCTGGAGTGGCTGTCCCGGGCCGAGGTGTACCTGGCTGAAGATCAGCCCGTCTTGGGAGACCTTGACACAGTCAACATCCTCATTGAACAGCAGAAGGTGGGTACAGACAGGTTCATACGATTTAGCAAGAATGCCATCCAAGGCAAAACACCCAGATGACAAGTGCATGACAAGGAGACTTTTATCGAGAGGCCAACAATTTTTGTGTCGTCAAACTTCTGAGATATTTGTATGTGTTTACACTAGTAGTTTTTACACAATCTGTAGATAAATTGTTTCATTCATTTATTGTCCTCTGTGAAAATTAGTATTTTCTGATATCTAATCTACACTGATCCTTCACTAACGTTTTTCCATGTCCTCTAGTTCTATCTACAGGATCCATAATTATTGTAATTTGACTAGTGTGGAATAACTGAAAAGTGTCGCCATCTGGTGTCGAACAGTTGGCACTACTTCAGTTGTTCTACGTTAGTCACCAAATGACACTACTAGTGTTAAGCAATTACCTTATTGTCTAAAAACACAAATTATGGTAAGAACAGATTCCTGATTTTGTTTCAAACGTCCTGTGCACTTATCAGGTCGAATACATTATTTATGTTGTAATTTGTATGAATGTGTAACTTAAATGCTATGTTTAACCAATGTGGTATACCTACAGGTATTCCAGCAGGAGTTGGATAGTCGTCAGTCCATGGTGGCTGCCATGAGGTCATCACCGACTGCTGACACCACGGTGGCCACTCAACTGGACGAGTTGACCACTGTGTGGGACCATGTCAACCAACTCAGTCAGGTCAGGGAGGCCCGACTACAAGAGGCCCTCAAACTGGTAAGTCGGGTAAAATATCTTTATGGAATTCCAGAGTGTTTGCTTGACCCATAAGGCCTTTGACAAAGAATGGGACCAGAAGTAGGATAGTGACACACATTGACATTTATGTAACATAGCCACTTCGGAGGTTATTGTTTGTATTTCAAGGCATTATTCCAGTTGAAGAAAATAGGGAACTCTTTCTTCCAAATGAAATATGGAGATTGTGGTAAAAAGTACTGTTCTACCAACACCAGCGTCCTCTTGTGATTCAATCAAATTGCCCTAAAATACAGACAGTTTTTTTTTGCTCTTGAACTTTTTCATATTCTGGAAGTTGTAAAATTGACATTTCGTTCAGGAGATTTTAATAGTTTTGCTCCAAAAACTCTGTACATGTGCATTTGGAACCGCTGTTATTCACACAGTCTTGGTTACTGCTTGTGACTTTCAGGCAGAAGACTTCAACGAGTCGGTGCAAGTTGTGAGAGAATGGCTCCCACAAGTCGAGGCTGAACTGAAGTTCAGATCGTTGCCAGATAATGAAGAAGCTATTGTGCAAAGAATTGAACAGCACGATGTAAGTTCATCTTTGTTGCATTCAGTCCGACCCACTATATGTAAATATTAAAATTTTTAACTTATGATTACTATTAAAATATGTCATATTGAGATGAACCTGTTTACATCATTGTGCTGTTAGGAGGATTCAATGTTTTTTGAGTGTTGTATATTTTGTGTGACACCAGTCGTGGTCTCTGTTCGACAGAAGCTGCATGGGGACCTACAGCAGCAACAGGCGACCATTGAACGCATCAAATACTTGGCGCAGGAGATATTGATGGCATGTCATCCGAACGCCGTCAGATTCGTCAAGTATTACCTCACCATCACACAGACACGATGGGAGCAGGTGAGGTTTGACTCTGGGGAGACAATCAATTTATTTTTGGCCTTGTCCAGTTGTAATATTCTTATAATTACTTGAAAAATAATGTGTTATGTCAGTCTATTGTTATTAGACGTGACCTGCCATATTGATGATATTAGGATGATATTTTACCATTTTGATCTTAATTATATACAGTAAAACCTGCCTTAGCGGACACCTGTCTATAACGGACACTTTTGGAAGTCCCGAATGACTTCCTATTAGTTAACACTGTCCGCTAACTGTCCATAGCGGCCACCTGGCCAATGTGGAAAATGGACAGGGATTTTGGACCCAACCATTCATAGTCACCCTGTCACTTGCAGACAGCTCAAAGTGCATTGACAATCCCACAAGTCGGGCTGGCTGAGCCACCACTGATACACACTGACTTCACTACATGTGTATTCTGTGTAATACCATCTGCATAATATAGTCAATAAATAAAAGAAATTTAGTCCAAATAATTGATCGTTAGTAAGTTTATCTTCAGACTACAACGAATGTTGTTGAAAACCAACTACCATATTGTATGACTGACGTAAAAAAAATGACAATGACATATATATAAAACTGTGACGAGACAAGACTGTTCTACCGTGCATTGCCTGACAAGACATTGGCAGTTAAGGGTCAAGAGGGACTGCGCAATATGTCCGCTATAGGCAACCGTAACAAATTATAATGGCGCCACCTGGTGTCCACTTAATCAAGTTCTCCAGACACCTGTCCATAACGGACATAATGCATAGTCCCAGCGGTGTCTGCTATAGACAAGTTTCACTCAAATTCACTGTATATATACATATATATGTATATATATTTGTTCAACTTTTATGTATGTGTTTATTTATTTTCTTAATTTTATATATATATATATATATATAATTTGTTTAACTTTTATTTATGTGTTTATTAATTTTAACTATTTACATAGACAAAACTTACTCCATTATACACTGCCCTAGAACAGTTATTTTGATGGGTCACTATGTAAGAAATTAATGATTATTTGGACAGTGGTCAGAGGTGAGGTCATCCACTGGATTGTGTGTTTGCAGGCGATCCAACGAGCGTCCCAACGGTCACAACGTCTGCAGGAGGCATTGCGTAATGTCCGAGGCAATGCCGTGTTGTTGGACGAGCTCCTGGCCTGGTTGACGGAGGCACAGGCCTTGCTGCACACAAAGACCAAAGACCCTATTCCTGAAGACCTCACTGTGGTAGAAGCCCTCGTCCGAGAACATCTGGTGGGTACACCGCGTGCATGCATGCGTACGTGCGTGCGTCAGATTGACACAAGACTCAAATTTACCGCTCGCAAGTGCATGAATTTTTTGGTTTTCATAGTGTGATGTGTCTGAAATTTTTTGTTTTTCTTAGTGTGATGTGTCTGAAATTTATTGGTTTTCTTAGTGTGCTGTGTCTGAAATTTATTGGTTTTCTTAGTGTGATGTGTCTGAAATTTATTGGTTTTCTTAGTGTGATGTGTCTGAAATTGTTTGGTTTTCATAGTGTGATGTGTCTGAAATTTTTTGGTTTTCATAGTGTGATGTATCTGAAATTTATTGGTTTTCTTAGTGTGATGTGTCTGAAATTGTTTGGTTTTCATAGTGTGATGTGTCTGAAATGTTTTTGTTTTCTTAATTGTGATGTGTCTGAAATTTTTTGGTTTTCTTAGTGTGATGTGTCTGAAATTTATTTGTTTTCTTAGTGTGATGTGTCTGAAATTGCTGTTTTCACTGTCATGGAAACTCATTCTTCTCAAATTTTCGGTTTTCTCAAATTTTCGGTGACTATTTATAATATATTTTCATAATTTCTGAGATTTCAGTGACTTATTGATTTTGTAAAAATTGCAGCATGGTACATTATGTTTGCATGAATTTGTATAATGCAATACAGACTGAATTTATTAGATTGATTTAGTCATCTTTTGGATGTATAAATAAAATTTTATGAGGACATTTTCAGTAAGAGTTGGTGCCGCAGTAAGATCACTTGTGAGTCTGAGTGTTGCTGGATTGTATAACTGCCAAATAAATAATGCTCTCATAGTGTTACTGCTTAACTTGTAAGTTTGTTGTTTATTAGACTTTATATAAAATGAGATGTGTTAGAAGGATAAATCTGGGAAGGTCAATTGGTGACTGTGTGTGAAATAGTATCAGAGGTGACAGAAATGTTGGCAATTTATTGTAAAATGTGATGACTTCCATTAGATGAGAACTAAACTATTACTAAACTTACTAAGTGACATAAAACAGACATAAACAATGTCGTATTTTTTATGCTGCAGGAGTTTCACGAAGACCTGACTTGTAAGAACAAGGATGTGGAGCGGGTAACGAAGCTACCAATCAGTGCTGAGGGCAGCAAACACCTGGCTGCCATCCGGGGCAGGTAAGGCCCAGTTCTCACCAGTGACATGGTCAAGCATAAAATGGATCAATATCAGAAGTGGTACCAGGACAGAGTTTGAGTCAGAATTGTAATAATTATTTTAATAGTGTCAGAAGTGGAATTATAAAATAATTATTAATAAGTAGTCAAATTTATAAAGCCCTATATATTCGTAGGTGCATACAGTCATTGTAAAATCATAAAGTATAAAATTAGCTATGAAATACAAAAGAAAGAGAAAGTTATTGTCACACTACAAACATTTCACGAGGTCCTGTTTAGTTCTAGCTCCTAAATTTCATGGGTGCAAGAAGTGTTTGATAAGACATAATCTGGTGGTAGAAGGCACATTCTGTATTCTTGTGCCAGAGGTACTTGACAAGTTTTCCTTTCTTCATAAGTAACATTTTCCGATCATTGACGTATGGTGTAGAATTGAACTGTCTGTTTGCCCAGCCAATGGAAATTGAACGAGATGGACACACCGAACCCTAGAGTCAATATCCTGCAGAACCGGTGGCGCACCGTCTGGCGTATGTCAGTGGAACGCAAGAAGAAGCTTCAAGATGCACTTGATCACCTGCTCGAGGTAATAACACTATTCCCTATGAAATTTTCTTCTCCATGTCTTCCACACAGTTCTGTCATATGCAGTTGTCATGAGCTGGTAGTCATTGACTGGTCTTTCAAGCCATATGCTTAGACTGTTAATGTATTTTAACCTTTGCCTGCCTCTAGCTTTCTGTCCTTCAAATGTTCCTTCAGCAACATGTTTTTCAATCCGACTGTTTCTCAAGATATGTCCTAGAAATTGTGTATGTGTTCGTCTTGTTTCCAGTAATTGTCTTTGTTGTTTTTGCTCGTTGTGGAACCTCTTCATTTGTCGTGTTGTGTCCCAGAAATGTTTTGTATTCTCCTGTAGAAGCAAAACTGGAATACCAAAACTGGAATACCAAAACTGGAATAGCAAAACTGGAATACCAAAACTGGAATACCAAAACTGGAATACCAAAACTGGAATACCAAAACTGGAATACCAAAACTGGAATACCAAAACTGGAATACCAAAACTGGAATACCAAAAATGAGTACGGCTGAAACAAAGTAGAGATACATTACACTTTGGCATTGGTGCCAACCCTTAATACTCCACACCTTAAGACAGGGAACAGAAATCAGTCAGACTGCCAATGGTTTGTCATGCATGCTCAAAAGAAACTTGTTTTCGCCAAACTGTGAGATATTGATTAGATCTCGCAAGACAGCTAAAATAGAGTTGTTCTTCAGATGTGTTTTGATCTGTTATTTAGATGACATTTGACAAATGCAGCCGTTATCACGTAGTACCAAAAACGCCTCGTTCAAAATGCACAAAATCATATGGAATGTCTCATACGCCTGTAACATCAACAAAATTATTAAAATCTGTAACACGTACAGGTAAACTGTATGAGTTGGCAGCTGTGTTGTAGGTGTGTGGGCAGGGTTGCAAGGGGGAAGATAGTTGTCTTGAGGCTGACAGACAAGGGTATCAGTTGTCATCAACTGTTCATTTTATTCCAGCTGGAAAGCTTCAAGAATTTCGACTTTGACATGTGGAGACAGCGGTACATGGCGTGGATCCGTGCGAAGAAACTCAGAATTACGGACTTCTTTCGGAGACAAGACAAAGATGGCGACGGCTCTTTGAGTCGCCGTGAGTTTGTCGAAGGAATGCTCGCATCAAGTAAGTGGTGACGTGATAGGTGGTGCATATATTTGTCTGTATCATTGTCTGCGTGGCGTCGAGCAGCGGGAATAACTGTAGAAGTTCTGGCACGTTACTTTTTATCGGTCTGCTCATGCAATGAAAAATATTTGTGAATATATTTGTTCCTTTGTTACAATTTCATTGGTGTTCTGTTAGCAAGTGTCTGTCGGTGTAGTTATGTCATGGATATGAATATCTGTGTTGTTCTTTAAGTTGATCGTTATGGTAGTCATCATTGTCATACATGTTTTAGTGGGATTGTGGCTGTATGGTTGGTGGATGTGTCTTGAGAAGGTTCATTATGTTGATATTTGTAAGGAAGCTCAATGTGGCCTTGTCATGCTAGTGGTCATGAGGTTAATTATAAATCAACTAGGCAACTTTGGAAGGTAATGCTGTACATACTTTTTTAATATCTGACAGTGGTCATGACATTATTATACTTATTTAAATTATTATTTATTTAATTTGTTTTATTTAGCTTATGTGATTAACTTATATGTTTATCTAATGTATCAACTTAGTTGTTTATTTTAACTTATTAATTTAATTTACTTTATTTATTTTATTTAACTTATATAACTTCTTTATTTAATTCATTTATTTAACTTTTTTATTTAATTTATCTGTCGTTTAATCACATTTTTTTAGCTTCTTAATTTATTTTAAATTATTTAGCATTGTCTTGTAGCGCCTTTGAGCAGGTTTCTAACCCGGACACGTGATGCATTATTATATGTATAATAATAATAATAAAATAATAATAAATAATTCATTTCGCAAATGTATATCTATGTGTATGACACAATTTGTGATTTTATGTTCAGAGTTCCCCACAAACCGGACTGAGTTGAACGCTGTCTTCAACGTGTTTGACCGAGACGGCAGCGGCAGTCTGGACTACAAGGAATTTGTGGATGCATTGAAGCCCGACAGACAGGTGGGTGTCTTCTAGGCTAGATGCCTCTTACAATAGAGGTGACCACAAGTCTTTTTCTTGCTTTCATCTTATATGGTATTCGTGTTTGTTGTTATAAAACAATATCAGACTTGTAATTTAAATATGTATAGCACTTAAATATTAAAATGTTTACATACGAGTAACATGTGTTGATGCAATGCCTCTACCGTTGTCTGGTAGTGCATGACACATCTCAGATGAAATCATTAAGTATTTGTGCTTTTCAATATATCAGTTTCATGGATCCTTGCAGCGCCACATCAGGACGCGAACGGGTAAGCGTCCTGCGACAGACGGAGAACTCATCCACGACGAGATCGAGAACCAGGTGTCTGAGTGCAGTTGTCGACACCAGTTCCGCATCCAGAAGATGGGGGAGGGTAAATACAAGGTAAGACTATGTCAGCATCCACTAGAGACAACTGTGTGAGGTACTACAATAGTATGGAGTCTTCATAGTGTATAAAGTATAGAGCAATTTAGTATAAAAATTTTAGCAAGTATTGTATCAATAGTAACAATAACAGTAGTATATACTTTAGTATAGAACACATCTATGTTATAATATAAATGGTATTGTGAGGACTGCTTCACTTTATATAAAGAGCTGTAATTAATGTTTATCTAATGATATTCAGTTAATAAACTGCAGTATATCTCCAAACAAATTTTCTACTCATGTAATCATTGTCCAGCAAAACGTACCATGTTTAGTCAAATTCACAACTTCTGTCTGTAACAGATGGTAGAGTGGCACATTGCCCCCACATTGTCAGCTGTGTGTGGGGTCTACTGATGCTGGCTGATGTTTGTCAAGGTTCTACGTTGTGTTCGTTGTAGTTTGGAGAGAAGCAGAAGATCTGTCTGGTACGGTTCCTCAACCACACGGTGATGGTGCGAGTGGGCGGAGGGTGGATGACGCTCGCCGGCTTCCTCGACAACAACGATCCGTGCAAAGGTAGGAACAGCTTCATTCTTGCTTCCACTATGGTACTGGACAAAGAACTCATATCACCACAAGTTGTACCTCTGCTGTCATTTCCCAATCTCTGTGGTCCACGTCTGCTTGCAGTCTTTTCCCATCACCTATCAACCTTGGTTTTCCGCAGCTCCTCCTACAACCATGTGCTTCCCTCTTCTCCTTCCCAATTCTCTGCCCATTATAAACTTGTTACACAGTGTCACTTTATATGACTCTTCATACAGTCTTTCTCATTGCAGTTTTTATTTTATAAACAAATGTTAAAAATCACATTTTATCAAAAGTATTACTGTTTATTCAGCCAAACTACTTCATTGCACAACTTTATATATTATTTGCTAGAATAAATAAAAGACAATTTTTTTTTCCAAGCGAAGCCCCACAAATCCTGCATATGCATCATGTATTATAATGTCATATGTGACCTTCGTTTCATATAGACATAATACAGTGGAAATTAGATCAAAATAGGATAAGTAGTTTTTAAGGTATTACAGTCATTAAAATATGACATTTCATTACCAAACAATTTTATCTCACAAATTCTTCCCACCCTGTTGTTGCTATGCCTGTCGATGTCCCGAATTACACACACACAAATGAATAGCTTATTTATTTGATAAATATAATATCTGCAGCAACATTGCTTTGAACATATTTTGCTATATTGCTTGTTTTGATTCTAACATTAGTTTGCTACTACTTTCTTGGATGTTATGTTTTCATTATTTCTGAAAATAAAACAACCCAGAATTGTGTGATTTCTAAAGTTTCAGCAATTCTAATAGATTATCAAATTAAAAAAGGAGAATATGTGGCTGATTCTCAAGGCTGATTTGCCAGTTATTTCTTATCCATTTCCAAAATTATATGAAATCATCACTTTTATGATAACAGAAATGTCCTGTCCTTTCCGTGACTCTGTGCATTTTACTTATGTTGTTATATTGTTTCTCAGCCAAAGGTCGAACAAATACCGAGTTACGAGAACAGTTTGTTCTACCAGAGGGCAGTAGTCAGGGACGAGCGACCTTCACCCCAAAACGAGCGGGCGGCCAGTCTGAGAATGGTTCTCGTTATTCGTCAAACAGTGTCTCCCCAGCTGGTGAGTAAACATCTTACACGACCCGATGAAATCATTATAAACTATCTTGCTGGGTCCCTAATAATAACTGTACACTTATTGAACAATACTGTTTTATGCACAATTTGCTTCAGGATGTTGCATTGAGCTTACAAGCCCAATACAACATTCTGAAGCAATGAGTGCATAAAACACAGTATTGTTTGGTAAGGTACGGCATGCACCGGTTTGATTAATTCTTCGGATGTGTGCGTAACAGTGCCAGTTTATACTGCACTGGACCTCACACCATGCAGGACAGTTTATGCTGCACTGGACCTCACACCATGCAGGACAGTTTATACTGCACTGGACTTCACACCAAGCAGGACAGTTTATGCTGCACTGGACTTCACACCATGCAGGACAGTTTATACTGCACTGGACTTCACACCATGCAGAACAGTTTATGCTGCACTGGACTTCACACCAAGCAGGACAGTTTATGCTGCACTGGACTTCACACCAAGCAGGACAGTTTATGCTGCACTGGACTTCACACCATGCAGGACAGTTTATGCTGCACTGGTCTTCACACCATGCAGGACAGTTTATGCTGCACTGGACTTCACACCATGCAGGACAGTTTATGCTGCACTGGACTTCACACCATGCAGGACAGTTTATACTGCACTGGACTTCACACCAAGCAGGACAGTTTATGCTGCACTGGACTTCACACCAAGCAGGACAGTTTATGCTGCACTGGACTTCACACCAAGCAGGACAGTTTATGCTGCACTGGACTTCACACCATGCAGGACAGTTTATACTGCACTGGACTTCACACCATGCAGGACAGTTTATGCTGCACTGGACTTCACACCAAGCAGGACAGTTTATGCTGCACTGGACTTCACACCAAGCAGGACAGTTTATGCTGCACTGGACTTCACACCATGCAGGACAGTTTATGCTGCACTGGACTTCACACCAAGCAGGACAGTTTATGCTGCACTGGACTTCACACCAAGCAGGACAGTTTATGCTGCACTGGACTTCACGCCATGCAGGACAGTTTATGCTGCACTGGACTTCACACCATGCAGGACAGTTTATGCTGCACTGGACCTCACACCAAGCAGGACAGTTTATGCTGCACTGGTCTTCACACCGTGCAGGACAGTTTATACTGCACTGGACTTCACACCAAGCAGGACAGTTTATGCTGCACTGGACTTCACACCAAGCAGGACAGTTTATGCTGCACTGGACTTCACACCATGCAGGACAGTTTATACTGCACTGGACTTCACACCAAGCAGGACAGTTTATGCTGCACTGGACTTCACACCATGCAGGACAGTTTATGCTGCACTGGTCTTCACACCATGCAGGACAGTTTATACTGCACTGGACTTCACACCATGCAGGACAGTTTATACTGCATTGGACTTCACACCATGCAGGACAGTTTATGCTGCACTGGACCTCATGCCATGCAGGACAGTTTATACTGCACTGGACTTCACACCATGCAGGACAGTTTATGCTGCACTGGTCTTCACACCAAGCAGGACAGTTTATGCTGCACTGGACTTCACACCATGCAGGACAGTTTATACTGCACTGGACTTTACACCAAGCAGGACAGTTTATACTGCACTGGACTTCACACCATGCAGGACAGTTTATGCTGCACTGGACCTCATGCCATGCAGGACAGTTTATACTGCACTGGTCTTCACACCATGCAGGACAGTTTATACTGCACTGGACTTCACGCCATGCAGAACAGTTTATGCTGCACTGGACTTCACAGCATGCAGGACAGTTTATGCTGCACTGGTCTTCACACCATGCAGGACAGTTTATACTGCACTGGTCTTCACACCATGCAGGACAGTTTATGCTGCACTGGTCTTCACGCCATGCAGGACAGTTTATGCTGCACTGGTCTTCACGCCATGCAGGACAGTTTATACTGCACTGGTCTTCACACCATGCAGGACAGTTTATGCTGCACTGGTCTTCACACCATGCAGGACAGTTTATGCTGCACTGGACCTCATGCCATGCAGGACAGTTTATACTGCACTGGTCTTCACACCATGCAGGACAGTTTATACTGCACTGGACTTCACGCCATGCAGAACAGTTTATGCTGCACTGGACTTCACAGCATGCAGGACAGTTTATGCTGCACTGGTCTTCACACCAAGCAGGACAGTTTATACTGCACTGGTCTTCACACCATGCAGGACAGTTTATGCTGCACTGGTCTTCACGCCATGCAGGACAGTTTATGCTGCACTGGTCTTCATGCCATGCAGGACAGTTTATACTGCACTGGTCTTCACACCATGCAGGACAGTTTATGCTGCACTGGTCTTCACGCCATGCAGGACAGTTTATACTGCACTGGACTTCACACCATGCAGGACAGTTTATACTGCACTGGACTTCACACCATACAGGAAAGTTTATGCTGCACTGAACTTCACACAATGCAATACAGCGTATATCACCTGTGTGTTTGTGTCGACTGTCATATTCATCTTTTACTTGTGGAAATTAACCGTTTTACTGTTCATTGATATATATGAATTTATGTTTAATGTTAAATTGCAATGTCTGCGTGGCTGTATGGGCATCTGAGCCTGAAATACGCTTATAAATATTACTCTTTTCTGCAAAAGATTTAACATACCGTATTCGACCTATTAAGTGTACATGCCCTAATTAGCATACACCCCTTTTTTAATAAGCAGGATCCATAATTATTGTAATTTGACTAGTGTTGAACAACTGAAAAGTGCCGCCATGTGGTGTTAAACAGTTGGCACCACTTTTCAGTTGTTCTACCCTGGTCACCAAATTACACCACTAGTGTTAATTGTTAAACTACTACCTTATTGTCTAGATAAACAAATGTTGGTGTATGCTTATAAGAACAGATTCAAATTTTTTCAGTTGTACTGTATACTTATTAGGTCATATACAGTAAATTGGAGGAAAAAAGCTGGTGCCAGGAACAGTGGAAGATGATAGCAACCAAGGCTGTGCAGCAGTACAAGATTGCAATGCATGTGCATTAGCACTAGATTTTTTTACAACCAGCATTCTTAGCCAACAGGTGCCATATGTGTCATAAATAATGCCTACTGTACAACAGCAACAAATAAAACTGACTGCATATGCATATATGTAAAACAACCCCTTTTAGAAATTATGATTAAAAAATATTGTTATGACCAGGTGTTGAGGTGACATTGATGTCCCAAACATATCACAATGACACCACAAACATGTCGCAGTGACATCCCAAACATATCACAATGACATCCCAAACATATCGCAATGACATCCCAAACATATCGAAATGAAGTTCAAAACATATCACAATGACATCACAAACATATCCAATGACATCACAAACATATCACAATGACATCACAAGCATATCGCAATGACATCACAAACATATCACAATGACATCACAAGCATATCGCAATGACATCACAAACATATCACAATGACATCACAAGCATATCGCAATGACATCACAAACATATCACAATGACATCACAAACATAATACAATGATGTCACAAGCATGTCACAAACATAACGCAATGACGTCCCAAAATAAATCCAATGACGTCACAAACATGACCCACAAGCGTAGTTTTATTCGTAGCCAATACTTAGTTGTACGTGTTGTGAATACTGTCCACTGGTCAGCCTCGATGCTCTATAAATGGAACTATTAGGTAGAGCAAATTAACCATGACCTAACAATGCTGTTTCAGAGTCGTCCGGAAGTCTACACTCGGCCACTCACCAGGGGGTTGGCACTAAACCGTCCACCCCCCGGACAGGACGTGTCTCCACCGGCCCCACCACATCAACACCCCGCCCTTCCAGTCGCCCCAAGACTACACCAGGCAGAACACAGAACAATGGCACACCTGCCCCCGCGACCCCTCGTACCAACAAGGGGGGTTTAAGAACAGCGGGGAGCGCCACTGGGGTGCGCACTAAGAAAGTGAATAGTGCCTCGAAGGCGATGCCCCCTCCTAGAAACATGAGATTCTAGGAAGTGAAGATAAGTTAGATAACATACGTGTTGGACCATTGTGGAGAAGAGACCATTTTTGTGTGTGTTTGTAAACAAACTATTGGTGCCAAAAACAAAAGTTTTTGAGGCGAAACAGACATTTTCGCGAGGCAGGCCAATGCCAGACTTCAACGGTTAAGCAGTTGTGAGCCATTTCGATTATGTGTGATATTACGTTTTCGCAGTTTGCCTGGACGATTCCAGTGCAGTCGTTTCGCCTGACTGCACGACTACACCAATATTGATGTGTTTGATACACAGTGTCGTGTTTATGTGTGTAATTTAAGTGTTTTAATGTAAAGTTGATCAAAATATTGTGTGGATGATGTGTGTGATTATGTGGCTGTTTTTGGATCACGGATGTAGAAGGTTGAACTTCTGATGCCTGTGGGCTGCAGCTTTGGTATGTAAATACACAGCATCATATATGTATTAATATATCTGAAAATGGGCAACCTGTGGACTTAATTTAACATGTGTGCTAGCTCAACTATTTGTCTATTTTTTTAAAGACAGCTGTTCCATACACATTAGTTTTGTATTAATCGGCTGTGAAATTTTTTTCTTATTGACTTGTATGCTTGTGCTAATAATTAATACTAGGAAAATGGAAGGACAATTTAAGCTGGAGCAAACTGACTAGATGTGAAAGATTCCTCACTCACCACTGAATGATATATAATTTGTATTACATACTTGAAGCACCCAAGAAACACATCTGTAGCCAGTACCTTAAATTGATCAATATTTTTATTACAAAATATGCAACTTTATATGAACTTGCAATGTCACTGAATGTGTTTATAACTTGTACTTTGTATTGCTTGTATAGACCGAGTGTTACTACATTACTGTAAATTGAGAAATAAATAATATGATGACAAATACACAGTTGTTGTTTAACACTAGACGTAGGTGGATACAAACCCCATTTCATTCATTTAATCACGGCATAAAACCAAATTATCAATGTCAATGCAATTTGTTTTGTATTTTGTGTGCACACTTTACAGTAGTAAATACGTGTAGAAAATATACAAATGTTTCGAATTTCCCCACATTCTTTAAATTGTTCTACCGAATACACCCTTGTAATTTTTTTAGGTTTTAGGGTGAATGTTTTTTAAATAAACATTTGCCATAAAAACAATCAAAGGATGTCTGTGTACATGCGTGCGTGCATGCGTGAGTGCGTATTGTAGTTGGAGAAATTGAGCAAGACACAAGACAAGTTGCTGGAGAGACTCCGTTTTAATGGTACTGCCAGGTCAAACTATAATTCCTGCAATCCTATGATTATCACAACCCCAGACAATGCACCACGCCCATAGCTTGCTCATTCTGTAACAAACTAACAACATGAAAGAATAAACCACAGCACGAACTGATAACTGTAACAAATGATCACAACTCGATAGAAATAGCCACTTCAAGAATAGTAACTGACTGTAAATTTACACAGCATAAAGCAACAAGAACAGATTTCTGTAACACATCATTAACATTGTTAATCTTACCAATATCTGATTATTGTAACAAACTAGCGTTACAAGAATCAGCCACTTGTGTTTTTGTAAAATTACTGCATCAGAAGTTGCATTGTGGAGTGACAAAATAAAAATTACTTCTTTCGGCATGAATGCAAACTGTTGAAAATGAAGTAAATGACAAGTTAATAATTTTTTTATTTTATCTTTTTTGGTGTGAAACGCTTGAATTGCCGACACCCCAAATAGTTTTCAGACTCGAACACTTGCATACAAGGATAAGCAGGCGATGATTTCAAACAAAACTGCAGTATATACATAGACATGAGAAAGATTATACTTATCAAGGCTGCAGTTTCAAAATACAATTTCACTAGCAGTAACGTTATATTAACGTTACATATTACATTTGAGTTCATTCATGGCCACAAATTAATAAGACACCCACAGTTAACCGCACGCTGAGTAATAAACAAACTGTAATCGTTGAACAGAATACTCAAACTAATCGCACTAACCTCATCATAACTTGATGAAAAGAGTGAAAACCACCAATAACGAGAGTTGCATAAACTATTACAGGTTTGAGATATCACCTGTTGTGCTACCAAAAGTATCAGTAGATATAAATATAGACAAATATCTCAATAAAGATGCAAACATAACACAGATCAATAAATAACAAAGTTTACATAAAACAGAACCAATCGTGTCGCATCCAATAAAAGCTCGCTGAAGTATCTCAATGTTTCACAGAAAATACCACAATACTTCAAATTATGAAAATGGTGATGTATTTTCTAGCAGCTGTTTGACAAGAGTGCGCTGTTGTATCCAAACAATGCGTAAACCTGCACATGTGAAAATCACAGTTCAGCTGAGTAACCTATGGTCAATGTTCTGACGTAACCATATCTTCACCCCACCTTCATCAGTTGATACCATGCATTATTTTTCTAACATTACTCTACTATTCCTTCATTTCATCATTTACTTTACAGTCTTCTTATCGCTATCTTGACTACACAATACCTTATCTTATCTTATCTCCTGTGCCCTTATCTAACTTAGTCAGCCTTATCACTGTCTTCTTCACTGGATGACTCTTCCGAACTTGTCTCTTGCTCACTAGATTCCTCCTCACTTTCCTCCTCGGAAGCCTGGTCGGAGGACTGAGCCTGTGCGGATGTTCTTTTCTCCCTCTCCTCGGGTGCAGTCACCGACATCCTCAACTCCTCTGTAGCTGTACAACAGTCACAAGAGAACGTTGTATTGATTTATAAAAACATCTGCCCACAGTGGGTTTTGTAACTGATTTTATGCTTTCAAATATGAGAACTTATGTTAAATGCTGATGTTATAAATGACCTTGACTGCTCGAAATGTCAGCAGTAACTCGGTAATGAAACAAATGCTTATGTATTACACTCAACACTATGACAATTTTCAACATAAGTTGGTTGCTCTTAGAAATTTTACTGTCTGCTTAAACACTGAACGTCTGAAGATATCAAATTAACCGTCAGGTTACGGAGGTCAATGTCACAACATAAATCATCAGCAGGTCATTCCTGTGCCACACAATGAACATAACAATTTACTATGGCATTACTACTAAACTATTTTCATAATTACACATCACGTTGTAATGTCAGCCTTGGCTGGGTAAGGATGAAATTTCTCTTTCACTGTGTTGGTTATATATATATATATATATATATATATATATATATATATATATATATATGCATGCATGCATGCATGTATATATTGATATCTCAAAATAAATTTATATGATACAATTAAATCAAACAGTAAGATTCTTTCTATTTTCTATTTCTTTCTATTTTATGATTCCAGTGTTGCTGTTAAAACAACACTAACAGCAATACATATCTAACGCCCTTTGTCCTTAGGATCACTGTACATTTTTCAATTGCCATTTCTTCTAGGATTGTCTCTCACAAACCTCAATCCTTGATAGTCATTATCAATAAATAATGACAACCAATCAGTCAATAGCAGTCACAGAAAGATGAACAAATGTGAATGCCAATGATTTCCTTGTCCACTTGGCATACAGCACTTTTAGTTTCAACAACAGAGCTTTTGGTTTCTCTTAGAGAAACAAGCATGTCGTACACATATATAATGACAACATTAATGTGTGTAGAGCAGAAGCATAGGCTTTGAGAAGTAGGACAAGACTCATTCCTGAGAAATGGACAAATAGCCAACCAGGAAATCAACAAAGGGTACGGCTAGGAATGTGAATATCAGAAAGCTGGTGGAAGTTGCAGTTATAATTGATAGAAAATAATGCAGATATGGAAAAAGCTGGCAGAAGTCGCAGACATAACTGATAAAAAATAATGCAGATATGGCAAGGACTGAGAGCGCTACATAATAAGCAAGGTTGTGATAGTGCAATAGATGTGCCACTGTGAGATAGAATCCATACCCCCGTGGTACGTACCCCAGGGTATGTATTCTATAATGGAATATGTACCCCCTATGGAATAAATACCCTCTCTGTTAAATTTGTTACGCTTCTCATGAGGTATTCATTCACAGAGGAGTTGTCTTTCACGTATGAAACTAGCTCAAAAGAAAAATATTCACTGACTTTACAAACAGGAATGACGTTATGATTTCCAATGTGCAGATGTGGTAGTTAATGTTTGATGAGTTTTATAAGAAACTTGTACTGCATAACTAAACTGTGTAGAGTGAGTGCAGTTATCTGCTCTGAATCCAGGAATTATGAACATGAAGGTGATGTGCAGAAGGCCTATTTGTTGCGTCTCACAGTACAAGTACAAAAACAAATGAAGGGCACTGAAGATCACAGACAGTTCCACATTCCACTTGTGTTTTCTCATAGCACAAGTTTATTGTTAGGTGTGTAGGACAGCATAGACACAATTTAGAAAAAGCGCCTCTGTCGTGTAACAAATTGGCAGCCATTTTAGATGCAGTATAATGGTTATTTAACACTTGTTTAGATGCTATGAGTGAAGTACCGGTACACCCACGATCTGAGCTGTACACTATAACAATTGTATGCAACATGAATTCCAATTTATGATAAGGGGGTAAATAGTGTAGCAGGTATTCTATAATAGAAGAGATACCACAGGGTACTTATTTCATATAGAATTCCTACTCCGGTGCAGCAGTAGAGGCAGCCAAGCAGATGTTGTGAAGAGGGACATTGAGATGAGACCAGAGTGGGGGGAAGAACTCAAGAGCTGATCCCATATGGAGTGGGATAGGGTCAAGGGAGGAACAAAACCATGGTCGTCAGTCACAGACGTGACTGAACACCTCACCCAGACTGCGTAGGACAGGATTGGTCAAGACCAGCTGGATGGAACTGGCCACAACCTGCTGCTGTGTACAGTGGACAGAACAGAGGGCGTCACATGATGGACAATTGTATTATGTATGATATCAATATCATTTTAACAAGGCATACAAATCATACACGACAAAAATAATACAACTTTAATGTTCTACAACATTATGTACATATGTAGAAGAATGCAGGACATTCTAGTGAGATATAGACAAGAATTGGCCAGGGGAAATACATGGGAAGTGCCCAGGCACCCATTGAGATATAGCACTAGGTATTATTAGTTATTACTAGAATTTAGAGTAACACAGAAATCTGATGAAATTGGTGCTGCCATATTTATGTGGCAGCCTGTCATGTGATATATGTGAAAACAGCATGGGTAAATTTCTGAGGTGACAGTTGTGACGTGACAGTTGTATAACAGTTGTGAAGTGACAGTTGTGACATGACAGTTGTGAAATGACAGCTGCATGACAGTTGTGAAGTGACAGTTGTATGACAGTTGTTAAGTGACAGTTGCATGGCAGTTGTGATGTGGAAGTTGTATGACAGATGTGAAGTGACAGTTGTATGACAGTTGTGAAGTGACAGTTCTATGACAGCGTGATGTGACAGTTGTTTGACAGATGTGAAGTGACAGTTGTATGACAGCTGCATGACTGTTATGATGTGACATCTACATGACAGTTGTGATGGTTGTATGACAGTTGTGATGGTTGCATGACAGTTGTATGACAGTTGTGATGTGACAGTTGTATGACAGATATGAAGTGACAGTTGTATGACAGTTGTGATGTGAAAGTTGTATGACAGATATGAAGTGACAGTTGTATGACAGTTGTGATGTGACAGTTATATGACAGTTGTGAAGTGACAGTTGTATGACAGTTGTTAAGTGACAACTGTGAAGTGGCACTTGCGATGTGGCATCTGACTGACAACAATGGATGGACGAGTGGAACAAGACATCTACATGAAGTGCACATGATGTACACATGACTTTCACTGCATCAGTCACATATGCTAATCTTCATCTATCTTTCAACATACGTCAAACACTTTCTTTAAACTTTAAAATATTTTGTTCAGAGTTAGTATATATATATATATATATATATATATATATATATATATATATATATATATATATATATATATATATATATATATATATATGCCAACATTGAATACTCAAAAATGTTACAGCTGAAAATAATCCGAGCTAGAGTTGAAGCAGTTATTCTAACCTTGCACTGTGAGTTGGCCAACACACGAACAAGACGCTATCTCGTTGGACGCCACGCACAGATAGAGACCTGCATCCTCTGGCTGTGTGCCCTGGATGTCCAGGCCGTAGGTGACTCCATCGGAGTAGATGCTGAAGTGTTCTGAAACAGACATTCATCTGTGTTTGAGTGTTTTAAAAGAACTTGCATGTAAACAGAGGCATCCCTTTGCATGTAAACAGAGGCATCCCTACAAGCATTCCACTTGACAAAATATTTACGACTTGTCATGATGTAACTCCTTCTTACAAATACACTTAGACTGTTTTAGCTGAAAAAGAACAAATGTTTAATTATTGTTTCTGTTGACAATTGATTTGGAATCTGGAAAGTTATAAAATAATGAATTACTGTTCCTGTTAATTATTGCATGGAAATAAATAACCAACACTTATAACGGCACCGAGTGAAAATGGCAGAGCCGGCTTACACAATGCATTTTGATTCGGCCCCTTCTCCCAATAATCTACATAGTTTGTAATGCTAACGCAGGAATCACATCAGGCATGCCCTGAACAGAATGTAACAGAAAGCCTTGCACACTGCAGGACACATGTTCTAGACAGTCTGGGTACCACAAACCAACAAGTACAACTCAGTCAATTAGGAGGGAGCCATATCACAGGAGCTGGAATATGGTAACACCAGACACATGATAAGAAGATGGGTCCCCTAAGAGGACAACCTCAGGCAATAAAGAGAGATGATGAAACAGACTGAAAGATAAGACGGTTTGCTGCCAATTAAACCACCATCCGATGGTCCAAACGTTTAGATAGTTGAAGGCAGTTGTAACAGCACAAAATTAATAACAATCTTGGATAAGAAAGGTGATTATATTATTTTCAATTTCTAAAAGAATGTGTTGACTGCAGAATGCTGGTCAACATGTCCAACTTACCACTTCCTTTGATCTCTGTACCATCCCTGAACCACTTCACCCACGGCTCAGGTTGACCAGTGACTTTGACAAACAGCTTGGCTTCCTCTCCAGCCTTGACTGTTAGGTCAGCCAGAGGGACGTCAAACACGAGGGCGTCGGCCTCCGCAGGCTCCTCAATCTCCTCAGACGCCGTCTCCACAATCACTTCCTGGGTCTCTGTCTTCTCCTCTGTGGCTGCCTCTTCAAGGACAAACATGGTCTCAACTTCCTGAGTCGTCTCCTCCTGTTTCTGGTCCTCGGCGAGTTCAATCACAACATTCGCCTCAGCCTCAGCCTCTTGTGAAGCAGCAGCAGCAGCACCAGTCAAGGTCACGTCCAGCGACTCCTCTTCTGTCTTCTCAGATTTCTTCTTTTTTTTCTTTTTCTCTGCTGAGATTTTTTCAACTTTCTCCTCCACCACTTCTTCTTGAACTTCTGTTTTCTTCTTTTGCTTCTTCTTCTTAGGGGACTCCACAGCATCATCTGCAGTTTCTCTCTTCTCTTCTTTTGCAGACTCATCTTTTGGTTTCTCTTCCACAGGGGTTTCTGAGACTTTGCTTGTTTGTCCAAGATCTAGAGTCATTTCCATGGCTTCTTCTGCCGCCTGAGGAGGCTCCTCCACTTTGCTTACAGGTGCATCAAATGAGAACGTCGCTTCAGTCGTTTCTGATTCCGTCTTCTCATCTATCTTTATCTCGGTTGCTGCTTCAATCTCCACAGTTTCTTCTTTCTTCTCTTCCGGAACTGTGGCAACAACAACCACAATGATACAACAGTAATGCTAGCAGCACGATACAATACATATTAACAGAAAATAAGTATTTCACAACTTATTCCTTCCCTATTCTCCGACAAATGTGGCAATCTATTCCATACCAACAACTCCATTGTATCCATTATAGCAGGAAACTAATACAAATATCTTTATTTATACATACAAACATGCATTAAAAACTAAATATAAATAAGTGAAAAAATATATGAATACATAAAATATATATATATATATATATATATATATATATATATATATATATATATAAATATATACATTAAAAGTATAAATATGCTAAAAGCATACACATTAAAAATAAAAATGTGTAAAAAAGAAATAATAAATAATTACATTTTATATATATCTCTATATATATATAATTATATACATATATATATATATATATAAATAGGATGCCAAATCACCATACTACTACCAAAATCATTTGTATTGAACGTAGACAACTAATAATATTATCATCAATAAAACATCCTTAAATGAAAAAATAGCACATAAAAATTACTTATAGATAGTGTTATGACTTCCAAACTTTGTCGGCAAATACTTGTTAATCTCGTTAACATCTGTACCTTCGAGCTTGATATCGATGTTCGCATTGACATCCTCATGGGCTGCCTCAGTGACGCGACACTCAATTTCCAGCGAGTCACCTTCGTTGATGATTTCCTCATGTGGCAGTTTCTTCACAAAGTATGGAGCTGCAACATATATACAAAGGTTGGCATGACAGAGTCTCTTGGAGGCGACATGGCATCTGGATAGGATTTTTTTTCCATATTCAGTGCAATTAATTTGCTATGCTGGAACCGTAGAGTGGGTCTTCCTGGGTAAAACATGTTGAAAATTGTTCTGCCAGACCCCCATTTCCATGGCAACAAACAAAAATGGCTAAAATATATATCAATTATAGCATAGTTTAGATACACTGTAGCTCCTTCAATAATTCAGGTATCAATGTAATTTGTTCAGTTTCTTATTTACAACACCTCATGTTATGCAACCATGAAGGAATAGTGCCATTATTTCATATACATTTTTTATGAAAACCCCATTTGCCAATATGACTACTAAAAAAATACAAAAAAATATACATTAAACAAAAATACCTCTTTGTTGTTGAATAAAGAAGACAATAAGAAGCGCATCAATCAAAACTTCATTGGTGCAATTTCATTATTACCAGAGGTATGATGATTCCAAATTGGAAAATTTGCAAACAGCCATCAAAGATTGAAAACCAGTGATTTAGTGATCTAGAGGTATATAAATTGTTTAAAAAAAGTAAACTTTCTGGATAGTAAATATACAAAGCTATCTGGAGTGGAAACGCATTTGGAGTAATTGTTTAAAAAATGACATTCAACCTTAACGAAATCCCATCTATGCAACAGTAGTTTTCTCCCAAAGTATTCTTTAAGTATGAAATTATATAATATTATTGTTTTGACATAGTCCAGTATTTTTAAAAGATTTTTTTTAAAGCTACAAAAAGCTAGAGCATGCATGGCACATCACCTCACAACACTCTCAAATAAAATGCAAACCCCCATAGGGTACAAAGTTGTATGAAATTATTAGACAATTGTTTTGGTGGTCCAATATCAACATTACAAGTTGTGTATATCTCTACACATAAATACACACCTATCTCACCATATCTACACATAAACACACACCTATCTCAACATATCTAGACATAACTACACACCTATCTCAACATATTATCTACAATGATTACATTCTACATTCTAGAATGCCTACAATAAGTCAAGATTCTGAGACTTAGGGAATGAATCTAACAAATAAGTCTATCACCGTAGTTATCAATGTATACACATGCTTTTTCACAATGCATTCTATTCTGAAGGCACAGCAAAATGTAGCAAAACCAGATTATGGTGTGCTGCTAAAAATCCTGGAAATCTACAGTCTAATGAAAGTACACACTAATTTCTAAAGGTACCCCATGATGCAATACACTCCAGCTCAAGCTAACATAATATATTCTAGCCATTTTCTGTCACAAAGTCTGTTGCTTAGACACCTCCACATGCACCTACCACAAACAACAAACTTATCACTTATATATCCTGGTTGATTCAAGGCCTCTTTCCTCTAGAAAATGTCTTTGTATGTAATAGAGAGACAGTGAACTAGCCAGCATTGTCACAGGCAGTGACAACATCAAGTGACAACATCAAGTGACAACATCAAGTGGGACACAAACAACCAATAATTACTGCTGATCAGAAACATGTTGAGGAAAGCTAGTTCTTAAATATGGAACAAGAACAGGGCGTGTTATGCAGTCACATATTTTATCATGTTTTGCAGTTGTCAAACAGTAGTCAAACCGATACTTCAAAATGACTTTGCTTCATCAATTTTGATTTCATTTATTGGAATGAAAAAGACATAGTATTAACCAAGAAAACACTATAATATGTTTTAAGTTTTCCTACATCAATGCAACAGTTCTAATAATCTAGTTTCACAAACAATTCATACTTTTGGCCACTTGCCATTCAAGACATACATCACACCAATGCAGTCTATCCCTCAACTTTAACTAACTATGGTCTATAGCTAACTATGGTCTACAGCTAACTATCTAGTAACTAATATACATACCATGTTTTATTTTATGCTTGGACTTTTTTTTACGACGAACTTCAGAAATGAAAACATACAAACAGATTTCACATTTGTCTAATATCACACAAGGAGATGTTTTCAGGAGAAAAATGTAGATGATTTATGTGACTATATAAAATGATGTGACATGAACCAAATAAACCCTCTTCTTTTCCTATACTTACCATATTCGACCTAATAAGCACACATTATAGTTGAAAAAAACAAGGAATCTGTTCTTATAAGCGCACATCAAAGTGTTTTTCTGTAGATAATAAGGTAACTGTTTAAAACTAGTAGTGTCATATGATGATTAGTGTAGGACAACTTAAAAGTGGTTCCAACTGTTCAACACCAGATTGCAACACTTTTCAGTTGTTCCACACAGTCAAATTACAGTAATTATAGATCCTGCCGATTAAAAAAGGGTGTGTACGCTAATTAGGGCATGTACGCTTAATAGGTCGAATACAGTAATTTACTTTTAACGTCAATTTACCAGCATTAAGGTTTCTGAGATCAAAAAAATTTAGTGTACATGAACAGTACACAACGTCCAGAAAGAAACCACCAATGTCACATGACAGTCCCTGGAATGGTAAGTTATGTTTCCAAAGTGATGACAATGGGAACTTTTGATGTCTATGCAATGTTACTGACTCACTATTTGTGTATAGTGCCATTTTGTTTGATAGAAACTCACCATCTGAGTCCAGCTTAGGTACAGAAATACCTGAACGGATTATTTCAGTCAAATCTCTGAAACAGACATGCAGTTTTAGCTTAGGTTATCATTCTGGCACATAACCTGGTCTTATCATAACATCACAGTAGCTATATCATATATTCCAGACATCACCAGAAATATTAGACACATGGACAATAATCTCGCAATGTTTTGTGTTGATGCTGTGTAGCTACTAGAACAATTGGAGGCATTCATTGTCCACCAATATTGTTTATATTCCGTCATATTAAATCACTCAGCAAAATAATAGAAAAGGTACTGAAACTTAGGAACATACTTGCGGAACAACAATGGCCAAACCATCACTCGCACAAAATGTATTTTACAGGTGCCTCATCAATTAGATTTTTTTGCTCGTCTCATTTCAAATTCATTTTGCAAAAATTCAAACCTACCTAGTATCCACTATGACATGCTAGCTCAATTGTGCAACTTTTGTATGTAGTCTTTGTGAAATCATCATACAATCTATTAAATTATTTAATTCTGTATCCAGAATTTATTGAAAATGGAAACACTGAAAACTAAAAAATTTTGCTTTTATGAAATTTCATAACTTTGTCATGTGATCGGCGAGATGATGGAAGTGAAGCCCCTGATCAGCCTTGACCCCACAAAGTGTTTACCGTTTTGGATATCCACTAGTTCAAGCCTTACCAGATTGAATGACTATAATCAATTCGTTCAACGATTTGAACAAAACTAATGCACTTTTTTATTAAACTGATTGCTCAAGAATATTATAATAATAATACATTTATTATCAACATTACATATATTCTGTGTATATACATAGTATTACATACATTGCTAATGCAGAACATTTCTAGAAAGTGTATATTTAAAAGATGAATAGTAACAATCATAGTATTCTACAGTCTTACGCTGGAAACGGAGAGAATTTAAGTGCAAATTTATGTGTACTCTCCCCGTTGCACTGATTTGGTATAATATTATGTATACATATATACATTATTCCTCTTTTATATAGTAATACCTTGCATCATACTGATAAAACACACGTAATTAATGCATAAATATACCAAAAGCTACTACAGTAAACATATTACATCTCAGCATAAAATATCCATCTTGTATCTATCAAGTATAGATGTTTTGTAAATTTTTTTAAAAGCGAAGACATTTTTACAGTTTCTTAGTGCAATATGTAGGCCATTCCAAAGCTTAACACCAGCGATAGAAAAACATTTAGCACTTAGTGCAGTATGAACTTAAATTTTTTAAAATTTATCCCTTTGCCTCGTGTTGTTCAAAACATCTAATATTTATCTCAATCCTTTATGTTTCCGATGCAGTCTACTTACTCATCGTCCGATGTCCGGTGTGGAAGCAGATTTACCCAGCAACTGGACTGTGAATGACCAACAACATTCTCAGCAACAGCAATGTACTGGCCAGAGTCGGTCTGGATCGTAGAGCGGATCTGCATCGTATAGTGGTTACCTTCCATTACCACACGATGGCGCTTGCTGTACGTCAGTTCTCGGACACCTTTCTGCCATTTCACTGCAGAAAAAGATGTACTGATTAATAGTATAATACTCAAATAAACAATGCAGAGCCAAACTTATAACATCTTGAATAACAACTGACTTCTAACATACAAATAAATAAACTGTTTTCCAAGGGCAATAGCTAGAATTTATAGTGTATAGCATTGTATTTGACATTCTCCACTATGTGAAAGAAAATGGAAAATTCTACAAAAATCTACATACAACATGTGAATGGTTAGAATATCGACATCCTTACTGCTGAGGTCAAACCACTCAGTGACGAAACAGCTTACAATGAGAAGCTAGATGTGTTCCACAAGAGCAACATGTATACAACCTTGTTGCAGCGCTCCTCCACAAAGCACAGGCAACCCTGCCACATCAAATGCATTTCCCATATACAATACAGATTTTTGGGAGGTATATGCAATATACGTGGCACATTTTGTTTGATGTAGGTCTATTTTGCAGTCTGACAAATGGCGACACTCAATCGGAATAGGAATACTATACAGGCTGATTAACCAAAACATTTTTCATAAGGATTTATATGGCTGTACATGGCTTTATACAGAATTTCAAGTAAAAATTATGGATTTCAGCCAAAACAATATGGTAGGTCTGAATATATAACTCGTGAGTTGGCTGTAAACACCTACCAACTGGCTTCGGGTCGCCATCAACGATGCAGTCGAGCGTGAGAGGCTCTCCAATGTGCACAGACACTTCTGAAGGAATGGTCTGTATAAACCATGGCTTGGTTCCCTTCGGAGGTTCAACATTCTCATCCTCCCTCCGCAGCTGGGGCACGGGACTGACTTCCCTCAGCCAGTCCTCACTGACCATGGGCTGACCATGTTCTGGGGAAGGGAAATGGTTTTCAAATTTCCAGATGATCATCTCCTTAACTCACGCTGGTCATTCTTAGTTATTCAAAACATTCAAATGTAACATTTCATTCAATAAACTGAATTGCTTAACTATGGAACTAATAATAATAATTATAATAATAATTTTAAGATGCTTAAAATACATAGGTGATCAATTAATCAGTTAAATAAATGAAAATAAATTACTTAAAACATGACAAATACGGAAGAAATCTGGTAGAATTTGGGTCAAACTGTTCACTTGTGGATAAAAACATGAAGCACTACCGAGTCTTATGAACTTTTATTAATAACAAAAATTATCTGAAATAACTGAAATATTATGGACAAGCCAAGCTTTTTACGTAGCTTAATGATAACCCATGATGTTAACCAATTGTGCATTACAGACCTATAGCATTCAGGGTGGCTGCACACTTTGCCTGGCCAGCCTTGTTCTGTGCTGTGCAACAGTAGAGGCCAAGGTCTGATTTCTCCAATTTCTTGATCACCAGGCGGGTATTTCCCTTTTCGTCACTCACAATCCGGATTTTATCCGACTCCTGCACACGCGTGTTGTCTCTGTACCTGCAGCCAAAGATTTCATCGGGTGATGGAAAATAAGAGAAATTTTAGAAGATCCTAGAACACTTTTCAGGAACTCAGAATGCAAGTTATGCAGGTGATTCATACTTTCTTTCATGAAGCACAGAGGGAGAATATATCCTAATTGCCCTTCTTAAATAGGTTTCCATTGAAAGAAATGTGTTGAAATTTCTGGGACATACGTATATATGGTATGTTTAAAATTGAAAACATCTTATTAACTTTTTGTATTAAGCAATAAGATTTAAACATAATTATGGTGCATTGATTTTAAAGGCCTTGGAAAAAATCCCGATTTGTATTTATTTTATATATTACAATGATATAAATAATTTGCAACAAGAAACAAAAATGTTTCCAGCAAATTAGTTGTAAATATCAAGGTCTAAGTTTTGCATTTGTGCTCAGCTCATTTGTGACTTTGTAAATAATGTGGAATACGATATGGGATTTGCACACCATCGACTTCTTCCGAAGATGGTAGTTCCAACCGTTCAGCTAGTCAGAGCCGCGGTGCCGGTGACACGACAAGTAATTCACAAACATGAAATACGAGTAAGTAGTTTATATATTATATTAACTTAATACTAGGGTAGAAAGTAGTATTAATTGTAATATCAGTGTGAAGTGGCGAATGGTACATGTTGAATCTGACTGTCTTCATTTTGTCAACAAAAGGCTATATTTAAACAGGATAAGTTGTTTATTTTCAGCAAAAAAATACCTCACTGTCCCAAGCCTTTAAGCATAATCAATATGTATGAAATGAAAGTTAATTCAACACACACAACACTTGTACCCATATATAGCACGACGTGGTGAAAGGACATAGGTGAAGTCTTGTAACTGATACATTTGCTATATCCATCTCAAGATAAAATGCAAAGTTAAATCATGTTCATCAATACAATCAATATGGTGACATTAATTGTTAAAACATTAGCTTTATATAATGTCTCAATATCTCGTTCGTACGACAGAAATTTTGCAATGTGAAGGAATTGTGTACTCTACATTACCATGTAAATGTGGGAAGGGGTTTCCCAGCACCCTGCGCTTCCAAGGTGACCTTGTCCCCGAGAGAGGCACAATGGTTACGCGCCTCCAACACAAACCATGGTTTCCTCGTAGTATCAGGCGTGTCAGTCCATGCAGGCTCTGCGCAGGAGGTCATTCAACATCAAACACAGTCAGTCAAACTGTTGCAACAAATTATACACAGCCATAGCATAATAAAAGCCATATTAATTAACTTATAGAAATGTGTATAAATGTGGTCATGCTTTTTTTTACAAGATGCACATTTACATTTATACATCACACTTTAATGGTTTGTAAACCAAGATGGTATATAATATTTCTATATACAATAGTGTCCCTGTAGATGAAACATGAGATTTCAAAGACCATTTGAATAAACAAAAGTATAAATAACTTAATTTTTGCTCTTACGTAGTTGATACAAATTTAGAAGTCATAAAATTAAATAAAGAAATGTGAACGACTGGTGATTTATATAGTTAGCAGAAGCCCACAATATATTTCATAAATCAATATATTTAGCCAGTGCTTTATATTTTACACTCTCAGCATATAGATAGATACAATAGTGTACACTGCATTGAGTTTTCAACATAGCTGTGGGCCCATGAAGTTTCTGTCAGGCATGCAACCACAAGTTATAGGCCCTGTCGGCTCGAGTAGTTTTGGATCTAGTTACCAATATATATATATATAATTTATGGTAAAAAAATGCACTGGTCAAAAATTTTAATTGCACTTAGTATACAAACATCATCAGTAAAATACACAAGATGATTGCAGTGGCTTCGTGTGCTAGGATTGTTGGGCCTTCAAACGTTTAGAAGGGCCCACAACACGTTCAGTTTGCAGACCGAGTTAGCCCTAGACATGTTAACATTATGTCGCACACTGCTTGGCATAGCATGTTATACATTGTTTCAATTAACAGAATTTCGACCCAAAC
The DNA here is from genome assembly GCA_033239005.1 of Lamellibrachia satsuma. Lineage (NCBI taxonomy): Eukaryota > Metazoa > Annelida > Polychaeta > Sabellida > Siboglinidae > Lamellibrachia > Lamellibrachia satsuma. The sequence goes on along the minus strand of BSQZ01000009.1, from coordinate 11,156,569 downwards.
ATGATGTGAAGTTGATTAAACTGACCATAGACATCAAGGGAGGCGCTGCAGGCAGCCTCGCCATCGGCATTGGTCGTCTTCACGGAATACAAGCCAGCATCGTCAGGAACAACATCACAAATCTCCAGTGATAACAAACCATGCCGATTCTGAAATAACAGTAGACGTCCAAACGCAACATGATAGAATATTCACATATGCATGGCAGAGAACTTTAAGTTGCTTGGAACTTGAAGAGAAAATTTGCTTGGAAGTTGGTAAAAATATTTAACAAGATTTAACAAGATTACCATCCAGAGCAAAAACTCCAGATCACAAGTGTGTAAGAAAGTCTTTGGCTTATTGAGAGCCAGTTGATGATTATTTACCTATGACTATCTGTAACCCACCTTTGTGAAATATTGTTTTATTTTGTTTTTTTGTCATCTTCTCACTGCTAGCGTTTACACAATCAGTAGACACTTTGTTCAATTTATTTACCATAGTGGAGTCTTGGCAGCCACAGAATCACTACTTGGGGAACACATAGTATCACATAGAAAAATATTTTGGGAAGTATATACAGGCTTTGATTTTCCCAGGAATCCATAAGCCCGAGACTCCCTGTTTCATCCTCCGGACTCCTTATAGTAGTAATATATAGCCCTTGGTAGGAGTCTGTGTGACTTCCTATTTTAGAAGATGATCCGACATGGGCGCCATCTTAGATTTTGGGCCAGGAAATTGATACAACAGCAGTGTTACACGATTGACTGATTGCTGTTGAAAAAGTTTGTCTCCCAAATACAATATAAGCGGAGTGGGAGTCCACTGGAAGTCCACTGGACTCCCACCAATTTCCCATGATACTCAACACCTGGTATATAATAATTATATGTTATAGTGGCAAAGTTGCAAGTCATATCTTTTATGTATGTTATATATGGGAACAACTTTATTACTCAAAACCAGTCAAAACAACCTGGGAAACAACTTCAAGCCTCATGCTACCATTGGTACTGGGTAAACCTGAATAGTGTTAGTATGAGTAATGCCCATGCTGGACAGTTCACTTGAGGCATGTCCAGCAGGTCACGAATGTACAGAATGCTGCAGATTAGATTGGACGAGCACATCAGAACCAATCCAAGAGACTGGGTGATGAAGGCTGCCGGGTCAACAAACTGGGTGATGAAGGCTGTCACAGAACATTTACTGATTTACTTTTAACAAAATAGCAGAAACTTTTGTGAAAACTGTATGCTTTGCTGTAGCCACATACTACATAATTATATGCCTGCTAGCTGAACATTTGTACATATATGACAGCTAGTATTTTGTGGTCAAGTTATTGACCGACCAACTGGAATGTGTTGACATACTCACCAGCTCAAAGCATTTTTGACTATAAGTTATAATATTATTCTACAAAACACTACATTTGTAAGAAATCACAATTCAAACTACGTATCAATTGTATACTCTTGAGTTTGTGAATATATATTTTGGCAAAATGGTTAGAGGCAACTGGTAGCTATGATAATGGTCCAGGAGTCCACTGGTTGGTTACAAAGTGGTAATTGTACAGCAAAGTAAATTAATGGAATTCTATTTAGCCAGAGCACACACGCACATGCACACACATTTACAGATGATGTGTTCCCTGATGCTTGAATGTGAAATCATCCATAAAATAAATGCTGCCAGTACATAATTATACCTGAAACTACCCTACTGTACATAAATTTATCACAATAAAAAAACAGCAGATTTACATACAGATAATAGAGCAATATGGCAATAGCATGAGAAAAAAACAGCATGTAACATACTAAATTAAGAAAGTAAGAATGGTAATGACAATAATTAATATTTATAAGAATGTAATGACAATAATTTGAACAAGTTTTAGTGCAATTTTTCATTCTATTTTTAATTAACCCCAGAAATATGCACCATACTCTTGGACTTACTATGAGAACGTAACATACAGTGTGAATTTCTTCAAGGGCTAAACCAGGAATAAATATATATGAAGAGAATGGAGGCACTTTTTCAGAATCTTCATGACCCGCAATAATAATTAAAATTTATCGTAATAATATTAACAGTTAGTAAATTAATGTAATAACATAATAGTGACTCCCATATTCATATTTGGCACAGCCCTAACACTAGGCAAATATGACACTTCCTTTGGCATTTGGCAGAGTGTTTGGCTAGAGGCTGATGCTGACAGCAACACGCCAGGTGTGACAGTTCAGGAGATGGGCTGTCTGGATCTGGGGAAGCTTCAGAAACTGAGGAATATTGATGGATAACCGTATCGCTTTAGAAGTGTAAACTGACAAACCTGGCAGGAAAACACATGGTGTGGGCATTAAAATTACACCCTCTGCTGGTAATATTTCATGCCGGAACCACATAGGCATCCAAAAATCAGGACTTGGCTGGCTGTGCCCAAGTTGATTCTCACTACCGGTAGATAGGGCAACTAGATGGGTGGGTAACTACCTGCTTACAGGTGTGCTAATTTTAGCTAATGCATCACAGCTTGACTGGGATTGCAAAGTCCGGATGCGTGGGCCTCACTACATATAGCTAATACATTGAGGTAGAGCATCGACTGTCAGTCACTGGTGGAGAAACATAATATCACCTGGGTGAATATATTGGAAGCACGCAACATAAATCTGCCCATGTTACACCGGCATGGTTGCTATTCACCTGTTTATCGTCTATGTATTCATTTACTAATAAATATATGCAGGAATAAAATGTGTCTATGCTTTGGTTATCACACAGATAACACAGGTAGTGCACTAAATGTCAGCACACCAGTTACTACCCCTAACCCCTAACATTACCTGTGCTAAGATTCTGTGCACTGCCCCTGTTAGGTAGACCAGTCTCCAACAACAAATTTTTTAAATAGGTGAATATTTCCTTGAATGGATAGATGATCCGGTTTCTTGGTTATTAATATTAAGCATAATTACCTCTCAAGAAACTTAGTGTTCGTTCTGAATATTTTAACTGCATCTCGCAGTCTTCTTCAGCAGACTGAAGTTAAGGATGTGTCACATGACCAATGTCACAGGCCATCAGTGCTCTATGAAGGACATTAATATTCTAGACAACTAGGAGTACTGGCACAGGAGAAAAATAATCTAATAATTAATCTGGCTCTACAGATAATGGAATAACCCAGCTGCGAACTACTCCAATGTAGCAGTGCTGACAGCCCATTCATCAATTTGTGGGCAGAGGTAGCAATTCCTGCATTGTATTTACTAAATACTTATTGTTGTACACTTCTTGGATGAAAAAGATGACAGGGAACTGTTCTAGAAGAGCAAGAATACAAGGTGTTTTGTGTTACTTGCAGACAGTACAAAATATCACACACTGCACATCAGAATTGAGCAGTTACTCTTTTTTTGTATCTTTTTTCATTTGGCAGTTAATACATAATAAATCTGTTACCTGTCAGTCATGTGCCATCATGCTGTTTGGTAAGTAAGTCTTTGCTCAGATACTGCCATTTTTTATTGGCAGTATGTTCCACAGGGTTTCATAGTGTGCTAAACTAGTTATTGAGCCAAGTTTTTTTAGTTATAAATAACCACTTGCAAAGTTCTTGTTACTGATTTTATGCCCTGCTGTGCTCTTTTTTACGCATGAATTTTGATTTTTTTACCCTTGCCATATGGTGAAGCTTCCAAACAGGCATAGGAGTTCTCTGTAGCACTTGGTGTGTTTTTAGAAAATCAACAAAATAATCGTCGGTGATTTCAAATATCAATCGCTTGCACAGAGGTTTGTTAAAGTTTTTGTAAAAATGGCATATTCTCTTAAACATAGCAATGAGCTGTGTTAACACAGACGAGATTAGCAGTCTTAACTTTAGACTGGTCTAAGTGTTACTGAGGAAAGATAAAGTCTGTCTGAATAGTAATACCGCTAATAGCTGAAATGGATAGCTATGCCAGTGAGATACATGGTTCACCAATACGAATGGAGTCTCTAGCCGTCCTAACTTAGATGTTCGGGCACTGGAGTTTCCGATACCAGATTCTGTGTACACATGCTTATATAGCAGCACTAAAAATGGTGGCAAGTGTAGTAGAAGGGCAATGAATCAGTGTTTGTCGGTAGAATTGTGGGCGGATTTACAAGATGATGAATCAATCAATCCTGAGTATAATGCCTATTATTGGACAGTAAACAGCTAAAGAATACAAAGTAAAGTAACACCTGTTGATTGACATACTTTAGCCAGTCTAAACTTTAACCAGCCTAACCTGTTGCCGACATAACTTCTTCTGTCTGAACAACCCACATTTAAAATGTATGGGTAAAACGGATAGATTATTCATTCTAGCTATCCGTCCTGTGCGTGCGTGCTTGCGTGCGTGCGTGCGTGCATGCCTATGAACATAGCTTGCCTTCAGTCGGTTAAGACTAAGCAGCCCAAGCCTAAAACCCAAACGGTAACCAGAAAATAAGGGTAGCTTTGACTGTGCCTTATAAATGTGGTTTTCGGCCTATGCACCTATAAGAGATACTAAAACATAACTATTTGTAACTACAATAAAGAATATCATGCCAGTGGTTTACTAAGAAAACCTTGTTGAACACACATCTTAATTTCATGGGCCAAGCCATACTGTGAAATAACACTACATCATGAGTGTGATATTCTGGCAATATTCGCTCGCCAAATGAAAATATATTCGTATACACCTATTCCTATTCTTGCCAATAGGATATGGTCATGCTATAAACTCAACCAACTAACATATTTTGTCCTTTGTTTACTAAACTAGCCTTCTTTCTGGCAAAATAACACGGTTGTTTGAGACTTTGTATTGGTTCTGTGTATGCTGGCATCCCTTAATAAGTCACTTTAGTCTAGATCACCCGATTTTATAGAACTGCACATGCGCTTATCAGTCACACTGGTTAACATGTCAGCCACAGGTCATTCAGAGAAATGACCGGATTCTCCAACTCAGACATGGGGTCAATTCAGTTTTGTCAATTCCAATTCCAGTCAATAATTTTTTTTATTTCAATTCCAATTCCACCTTGAAAAAATAATTCCAATTGCAAATTGTCAATATCAATTCCAAATAACCAACTCCAATTCCAACTTTTAAAATCATAGGCTAAGGAAAAATTCAAATCCAATTAATTTTATTAACACAGTTTTATTTGTCACATGTGCACAATCATATTTAATCAGATATGATTAAAAAATTAACTATTATTCATTCAACGCATATATATATATATATATATATATATATATATATATATATATATATATATATATATATATATATATATATATATATACACATATATATATATACATATATATATATATATATATATATATATATGTATATATATATATATATATATATATATATATATATATATATATATATACACACACATGTATATATATATAATATATGTGTGTGTATATATATATATATATATATATACATATATTATATACATATATATATATATATATATATATATATATATATATATATATATATATATATATATATATATATATATATATATATATATATATATATGTCAGGTTTGCTATAAAAACTTAAAAAATGGCATTCAGCCATTTGATATATACTTTCTGCTGCAACACCTCTCCTGGATTTTTGCTAACCAGAAATTTAGGACAGCTCTGCACAGTTGGGTCTTTAATCTGAGTTTTTAACAGTTTCCTCTGTTTATATCAGTTGTGGTATCATTGATATTTCATCAAATTTACTGTAAACTTTGAGTCTTTAACATCCTAATCACCAACATGTATTCTCCATGGGGTAATGTTTAATAACTACAAAGGGCAAACCCTACAACCACATGTAACAGCACTGTACAGGTGATCAGTAATCTGTTTAATTTGGGAAACTTGTGGGCTGAATATTAGGCTTGGATAAACAAGGGGCTGCATTCATGTGGGACAGGATTCCTCTCTCACACAAAGGGAATTAGCAGGTCAGACAGGTGCCCTTAATTGGCAATCTCTGTACATAAACCTTGTCCACTGAAAAAGAAAATGAGATAAGCCCTGAATGGTCTGACTTTGGTTTTACTGTCTGTTACAGTAACTTAGTATTTGTTTTTGATTCAAATGCTTGATTATATTATTCTTGTTCACAATGTTTCAATAACAGAGTAGATAGTTTCTGTGCTGTAATGTTGACAGCTGTTGACTGCTGTTAGCAGATTCAGGGTGACATACTAATAGTAGACAAATATGATTTTAATAGTAAATTTAAGGGTTAAAGATTAGCAATGTCAAGTCAATAATTCCAACAAAATCAAATCCAATAAAAAAATCAATTCCAATTCCAACTAGCTTTCGAAAATCAATTCCAATTCTGGAATTGGAAATGGAATTGAGGGTCAATTTCAATTCTGGCATGGAATTGACCCCGGGCCCATGTCTGCTCCAACTTTTAGAACACATTCTGAGTAAATCACTGGCATTATATTTATGCATATTTTAGTTGTACCTGGTTATTTTTTATTATCTCTTTTAGGTGCATAGCCCCAAAACAATGACTTTTGTTTCGCTTTCAAGTTTAATAAGGCTGGACAAAGACAGTCCAAGGGCAAGGCCAAAAGCAAGGTCCAAGGAAAAGCACCTACCGAAATATGGTATTTATTTCCCTCGGTGATGACTCTGTGTCCCTTGAACCAGAGGACGTCTGACGTCGGTTCACTTGACAGTGAACAGCTGAAGCAGACGTTCTGGCCCTGGTTGCACCGCTTTGACGTCAGCGCCGATGTGAACTGGGGGGCGATATTAGGGTGCTTTCGTTGTCGTGCTGACGGGGGCGCAGACGACACGGGCGACGTGTCCGGCAGAGACGTGATGCTTGCTCGGCGCGGGGATCGCCGTGGTGTGTAGACATGCTTATAGCTAGGGGAACTAGTGCTCACTCGCTTACGATGCTCCTTTTCGCTAGGCAGAGAGCTGACACTGCCAGAGCGTCTCACATGGCGCGCTGTGGTGTACGCATGCGCGTAATCAGTCGAGCCGGAAGAGGTCATCGAGGGACGGGTAAACTCCACCGGCCGGCAAACCTTTTTCACTTCCCTGGCTTGATCTCTGAGGACCTTTGCCACACGACATCGCTCGATTTCTTTCTGCACTTTGTTTCGCTTCGGTGGCTGCCCCGTTGTTTTAGCCTTAGGCAGCCTCTTGTAGCTAGTGCTATAGATCTCCGACGGTACGTACTTGGGTATCGCAGTGGTGTGGCAGTCGTGTGGAAGCCAGGTTGTTGTTGGTATGCTACTGTAGCTGTTGCTACTGTAGTTATAGGGGAGTGTAGGGACGGACGAGCCGACGTAATCGTCTCCCGACGCCATCGTGTCCATATCGCCGGGAACGTACGCGCCCGACCGGCGATACTCGATCTTAAAATCGCTGTATTGCGGCCGGTACCGGGACATTACCTCGTTGACGTTGCTGCCGTATGGCACAACAAGAATCTCCACCTGCTTGACCCCGTAGACATCGGTGTCCGGAGACTGCCCGATACGCTTCAGTTGTTCTGGCTTCAGACGGAAGAACGTCATGCATTGGATGATGGTTGTGTCCTCGGGGAACTGGTCGCGATGCAGTCGTACATAGTGCTCCAGTTCTGGTATCGTCTGCTCCAAGTGGCTTGTCTTCATCATCAGCTTCTGCAAGTCATAACATACACGCATCAGCATCAGTGCGTTGCCGTTGATCAGCAACTCCAACTTAGGCATAGCCGTAGTCTACGTGATTGTTTTAAATGTTGATAAGTTAGTATTCTTATTAGTCCAGTACCGGTATATTCAAGAACGTATTTTTTACGTACGTGTCTCGTTTACACCACTTGTGTATTTTTAATATTAGTATAATGGATATGGTGAGCAGTTCATAAGCCCGGATTCCTAACATAACATTGGGTGTTGTACCTACAACATGTCATGCGAAGCATTACATATTGTTTATTATCTGTGCGTGTTTCTTTACAGTGATATCATACACATATCTTTCATTCCGAAATCCAACGAAAATACATCTAAAATACATTTTCATATGTGGCGACACAGAAATGCACTTGATTCATTAACAACCAATTTGTGCTAGCCTTACATTAGAACAGCCTATCAGAACACATGTTACGTACTTGAATGGCGGCGCGTGCGCGCCTTTCTTCGTCACCTCCGCTCCCAGACATACTGCGGTACTCCATTGATCTATGGCCGGACGGCATAACGACTGCGTGGACGTGGTCCGGCTGGAAGGGCAGCTGCGAATCGTGTATGTAGTCATTCACTAGGGAGTCTGTTCCGTCCAGCTGCACGAGGTGATAGCCAGTCCGACCACTGCTGACCGGGACATGATTAGTATACTCTTGCCCCACGTCACTGTAACAGCAACATGCACACAGTAAGGAAACATCCGATTTCACAATTATAATGTGCCCATATGAAGAGCTCATGCTAACTGAAAAAAGAAGAAAGCTACAGCTGCACTGATAGGACAAAAAAGCAACCTGGTGAGAAAGGACAGGGTTGTCCATACAGAGGTCAGGATAGTGGTGGACATTTGTGGAATCGGTAGTGTGAGCGGAGAGAAAAAAGAGCGGCCTGAAGGGTTTGGCGTAGGAGTAGGTCACAGCTCCTTGAATGGGTTATGCCGGCAATAAATTGTGGAACAGTATCGGAAGAGGAAGTGCTTAGGAAGATTGTGCCGATGACGTAGAAGTAGTGGTAGATAACAATGAATATTTGTATAGGACACTGGTGGAATAGTTCAACAATCCGAACGCATGGCCAGTGAATGCACATAGAGAAGACGGTTGTGGTGTGTGCGGGACATATGCGGTGGATATGCGGAACATTATTAAGCATGTTGGCAGTTTTGTATAACTGGGAATAACACTGTGCAGAGATAGTGGAAATGGTAGGGAGGTAAACAAACGGGGACATCCACGAGAGGACAAAGAGAGAACGTCAGTGGGATGATCTGTAGAATGACAGAAGGAGAATGTCTTAATAATTATTGTGAGAAGATATTGGAATGCAAAAGCATGTGAGAAGTTCAAACAAACTGCGAAGGACAGGACATGTCCGGAGAATGGGCAAACATTTGCTAGAGAGAGCATCGGAAACAGAAGAGTGGCTGAAGGAGAAGACGAACACCAGCTTTAAGTTGGCGGTTTGTGTGAAGAGATCAAGAAAATTCAAGTGTGCTTAGAGAATGGGAATTTAATGACATGTTTGTAACAAAAACAAGTCCAGCCAGATTTGACAAATATATTACGCAGACACGTGATTTATGCTTTCATGTTGCGTTTTGAACGGTATAATGACAACAGTAGACAACAGGCTTCCACTTCCCGACCCAATATGTTTATCTCTGATAATGTTTGACCTACCAGAAACAAATGGTTTAGTTTCATATGCTTATATGGCAGCCTCTGAAACATCCCTAGGCAAACGTGATGCCTTCCAGAGGAGAGGTATCAAAATCATCGCTATGTCAGAGGCTTCTGTGAGCAGGAAAGCCGTCCAACCACTAGCAAAAAGAAGAGAGATCGATGCCGTCTCTGGAATGAACTCCCGGGAGAGAAAACATTTCAAGAAAGAAGTCAACGACTTCCTTTGGGAGAAACAGCTGCACAGCTAATGAAAAAAGCAACATGGAAAAAATACGCCGCCTGAGAACAGTACGCCTTCCTCTAAAAACAACAGCCAACCATAGCAGTCCGTACATACCTGTAGCGAGAGACACTTGATGCCCTGGCTCTGGGAATTGAAGGCGCGAGTGGCTCGTAGGAAATGGGGGTACGATATACAGGAGTGCTGTAGTTGTCCGAAACAACCCTTGGCGTGTAGTTGGCGCTTGACCTGACGTATCGGCTGGTTGGGGGCACTGCGACGTACTCCTGGTCGTGACCGCTGTAAATTCAGTGATCATGTTAGTGTTGCTACTGGAAGCTATTCTACGATCAGAGTATATTAGTAGGGCCTATTAGCTTTGTAGACAGACCACTTGGCAGTTTACAACCCCTGTGCCAGAGCCTGTGTGCTGCAGTGGCGGGGGTGGGGTGGGGGGAATGTTGCGACACGAGAAGAAGTATTAGCTCACATCACAGTTTAGCCATCGACACAGTTATGATTTAAAACAAAATTATTAAAATAAATTAAACGGTGTGTACGTGTCTGTGAAAGGTGACTGCCACGTTTGATGTTATAAATAGTAATGATAAACTTCTATGACGCCTATATTCTCAGGAACCTGAGCTCAGAGGCGCAAACAAACATAATCATTTGCATAATCATGAACCAGGACGCACAAAAGTCATTATCAGAACGATGGAGCACCGAAGATCTATGGTGGAAATGCAATTTGGAATAAATATAGCTTGAGGTTTTTCGGAAGGTTGCTATGTTGTCAAAGTGATGGCGAGTTTGTTCCAGACGTAGCGACAGATAAAGCACGTTTGCCCAAGTTAAGTTTAGTTTTAGGAACAATAAGTTGTTGTGAAATGGATGATCTGAGTTGCCTATGGATATATGAAAGATGCAGGACACTAGCCAAGTAGGGTGGTGGTTGTGTAGACAGAGTACGATTAAGAGTGGACTGTTTAAAATTGATTCGATTAGTAACAGGAAGTCAGTGTAACTGTTTAAGTAGTGGTAGTGATGATGAAACAGGAGACGCCTCGAGTTTTACTCGTTAGAGTTTAGCTAAGTCTCTTTTAGAAATGTTTAGTAGCGAATTACAATAGTCAAGGCAGTTACTAATTATTGTTGTTGATATTGTTTTATCAGTAAATAAATAATTCGAAGGATATCACGTATATGGTAGAAGCAGGAGTTGCATACTTGAGGAATATGCTGGCGACAGTTGAAGTCACTATCAAAGACAAAACATGGATTACGAACGGCATCTGATGAGGATGTATCACTGCCAAGCAGTTTAACTGGAAATGGCTGGTAATATGTCCAATATCGCGTACCAGCAACAACGTTTACATACATCCTAGTGCGGAAAATATTTTATCGACCGTCCGACCAAAATGTCGACCATTCAGAAAACATATTGCAAACCTGTAACGCGCAAGACTCGACGCGCGCATGCGCCTCTGTCGTCGAAGCCGGTAGTATTCTTCGTCGTCATCGTCGTCGTCATCCGAGTAGGGAACACGTGACACGCTTGACGCTCTAGTTACCCTGGTAGTCAACAGCCCCGAGGTGCCGATGGAACTGACTGGCACTCGGCCGATGTCGCGCGGCACTCTCCCGACATCGTACGACACTCGTCCGACGTCGGGCGACACGTATGACGAACCGAACTCGCGTGGCACACTAGGCGATCTGCCTAGACGCGACAAGGCCGACCTGTACAGTTGGTCATCGTAGTTGTCTCCGCCGGACGACATGTCGTAGTTGATGGCACTGCCGTACAGGGGACTCGTAGTGCTGTACAGGGGACCGGCACTGTAGTCCCGGTCGACCGACACGGCTCTGCTGCGCGGGGCAACGCTGCTGCTGCCATAGTCGCCGGCGCTGAAGTAACTTGGGTAGACCTTACTGAAGTACTGCTCGCTCTTCCACAGGTTGTCGGAGCCGAGGTCGCGGTCGATAGACGAGGCTCTGGAGGCCGAGGAAGGGGTCGGAGTGGCGGTGTAGGTGCTCTGGTAGTGTCGGGTGGTCGGACGGCTGACCGCCGGTGAGGTGGTGTAGCTACCGACGCTACCGTTGCTATAGACGGACGACGACGAAGACAGCGGCACGCCGGCGATGCGCTGACATCGGCCAAGCTGCGTCGCCCGTCTGTATCTTGGGTCGGCCGCACCAGTCGCCGAGGACCGATGGTAGGTGGTTGTCGTTGTCACAACCATCGCGTTGAGCTGTGTGTGTGTTCAAACAAAGTCGTCTTGTTCACACGCCGCTAGTATAGCTCACGGCTGAGGCGAAAACATGCAGGGACGTCTGTCTCGCACTGTTCCTGTTCCGATGCGTAATCTTCTCTAAATATAACCGTATTCCGCCCGATGGAGACAGGATATGAAACGATACATTCGAGGAAGCGGCGGTATAGAACGGACACCCCACTGACGAAAGATTGCGCAGGCCGGTAATCACACAGTGGTAGCAACTCCTCCTACCACAGAGTCGCTACACTGCCAGGATCAAGCAAAGCCTGTTACATGTAGCGATGGCGCCGACTACGCGAAGAAACCAAGGAAGAAGCAATCCGACTGAGGTCGTAGAACCGCAGAGTGGAAGCAAAGCCGGCCGGTGTAGAGATAAGTGACATGCGTGGAGTCTAGCCGAACCCTAGGCACACTTCCAAGTCTGTCTGCCGCAGTCCCGTCGCAGACCCCAGTCTCGAAAGTCAAGTTCGCCAACGTCGCTGAACTCCACCCGCAAATCGCGCTCCTACGTCTGCAAAATTATGCCAAACTGCACACGATTCGCGTCGCCCAGGCAACCAGATACGTGGCTCGCCACGACTAAATATAAGCGTACCGAGAGAGCGGCGTGGGCTGTCCCGAAGCCGTCTTCTAGAAATATATCAACCGGAGCGTGGTAGGCACATCAGCGCCACTTATCGCCGAGGCCGGTGTCGGATAACGAGCGAGTTCCTGGCGCTCAGGCCCGCTACAGCCGCGTATCCTTAAAAAGCAATGAGCCGCATTTCGCCGACCGCTGCTACAGCTGGTGTTGCAGCAGCGGCCACTGTCGTTGCAACTCGAAGCTAGCTGCTGCGGTTTGTTGCAGTTAGCTACAGTTGTTGTTGTTGTTGTCGTCATTGTTGTCATCATTGTTGTTATCGTCGTTAGTAGTAGTAGTAGTAGTAGCGCTACGTTTTTGTTGTGATCGCTCCTGACTATGTTGGATAAATAATTGTAGGCTGATCATCTTTTTGGGGAAGCGGAACTAAACATCAAACACAATACAATACAATACTGTATTGTACATTTGAAAAGTATTGCAAATACGTCAAAATAGGAAAAAAATTAGTATCACAATACGCAGTACTCCAGTATTGCGCCAGTTCCTGGTGCACAGGCACCCTTATTGTCATTATTTATTGACATACTCACTGACAGATCCAATGTCATCTTTTCTACCTTTTACATAATATGATACGCATTTCGTTTTTATATAATGAATTAATTACAGCACGAACGAACCAACGTTGTCTGACAACATCGCAATGGATGTTGCCGATAGCGTGCGTCCGTGCGTGTGTGTCATCCTGCGTTAGCGTGTGTGCGTACATGCTGCGTGCGTA
>BSQZ01000009.1:11010751-11138251 GCA_033239005.1 Lamellibrachia satsuma | reverse complement strand
CTCCTGAATTCTTTACAAAACCGTCTATTTTCGCCATTTGTAGAATTGTAATCACCCAAACCATAATTCATCCGTAACCTAGCAAGGCAACTGGGTCTCACTCGCAAACATAATGATTGTCTTGCAACTGGTGCATATCTTGCAACTGGTGCATATCTTGCAACTGGTGCATATCTTGCAACTGGTGCATATCTTGCAACTGGTGAATATCTTGCAACTGATGCACATGTCTTTCTTTACCCAAATAAAAACAAGCGCCTATTTTTAGTGCGAATGGAAAACATGAAGTGTGGGAATACCAGTACCTTAGAAAACAAACAGACTGCTTTCGAATTAAAATGCGATCTTTTTACACTTTGAAATGTGGATATTAACCGTTGTTGACGCTAACGTTAAGTTACAATTATTTTCTATTCGTGCTCTCTCGTTTTATGTCCAGGCGCGATGGTCCGGTTGATTTGCAGACTGTGTATGTCAGTGAAAAAACCAACGACAAACAAAGAACGATAACAATATTGTAATCACTTAACCCTGGACATAATGCAAACAAACACCTGACCTAAGATAATAGTGTGCTAAATAAAAGTGCGAAATAAGAACCACTACAATTATTTTCAGGATAACAATATAAAATATAATATATTTGACAATTTATTAACATTCGCCGACAAACGCCTGCAGAGAATTAAACAGTACAGTGTAACCGAGACATATTGTGCAAGGCGAACTGCTTCACGCATAGCGCTCCTAATTCAGTCACAGTACGCCCTTACCAGCATGTCACATTTCATTGGCCATAAGATGTGTTGTGCGTATTTGTCAGAATAAAACAACTCATGCCACATTATATCCTAGTTCAGACGTATCAGAGAAGCGTTTGATATCATTTTAAAGGTTCGTCCATTCTTCCATCTTCGATAGCCGTTTTCTTCTGCCCTCCCTTGCCCATGATGCCGTCTTTGTTGGAACTCTGCTGGAGAAACGTTCCGTATGGTTTCTGGGGAAGTGACATGGTCGATTTGTCAATATCTATCCGCTCACGATGTTTAGATTCGGCCCATACTTGACGCTCCCCTGAAGCAAAATGTATTATATATTAAACTGTCTACCATGAAATCGAAAGTGGGTAAAGTAGTGATATAGAATAACACAGAAATGCGTTTCACATCAAAAAGGGGAATGCTTTCACGACAAATTCAAATTAACTGGTAATCCCAAACAAGCGAATTGGGAAACATTATATCAGTTTGAAGGTACGGTCATTTCGTTCACTCCAAGTAGCCTTACGCATGTATTAACTGTATAAATGAGTACCGGACTATAATTATACAGTGGTGGAATTATGGGAACGAATTACTACGTGGCTAGACGATTCCCATACGAGTTGAACACGTATTTGAAGGAGCAGGTCTGCCACGGGGCTACATAACGATACATTATCTACCATGTCTAGACACTTAGTATGTATTTAATACGTTTTGAAGTGGATTAAAAAGGCGCCATATAATGTTTCAATCTACACACAAACATTCCATATTCCCGCGACTTGTCAAAATCACCCGAGTAACAATCCCGTCTAAAGAGCCGACCATCTACTTGTTTAAATGTCGTTCCATCAAGTGTCTTACTGTTTGAGTTTCTATTGTTTATTATTATTATTATTATTTAATAATAATTTCCCGTATTCCTATATTGTGCCATTCGTAAGCATGATTAGAATTGTCAAAGTGAAAGTGAAACCGAATAACCTCAGGTTAGCTCGATGATATTCAGTGCGCACAGGAACTCCGCTGTGCACATGGAAGACTTACCGGAACCAAAGACCAGGTAGAATATGACAGAGAAGACGAGTACCGATGCCGACATCAAGAACACGTTGTGCCAATTGTCAATTGTCTGTTCAACAGTAAAACAAACAGTTTACACACTTTATAGCAAATGAAAACAATCTGAAGAAAAAATTAACATTCAACAGGTTTTGGAAAGTGATATCGCTACCAAAACAGCAAAACAGTAGATGTGAACTGCTGTATCACTGCAAGAGATCAATGCAACATGTTTTGTCGGGGTATTACTGCAAGCTATCAAAACAGTTTGGGATATTTTTGCCATAAGCCAAAACAGTTTGAGGTAATGGTGAAAAAGATCAAGACTTCTTGGTACATTGGTTGCAAGATATCAAGGCAGTTTGGGGTATTAGGGCAACGCAGTTTGTGATATTGGTGCAAGAAATCAATACTTCTTGGGATATTTGGTGCAAGGCTGCTTGGGATTTTAGTGCAAGAAAGCAAGACCGCATGGGATATTGGTGCAAGCCTGCTTGGGACATTGGTACAAAACAGCAAGAGAACTTTGGCTATTGGGGGCAAGATATCAAGACAGCTTGGGAGATTGGGACAATAATTCATGAACGTTTGTGATATTGGTGCAAGAGAAACAAGACAGCTTGTGATGTTGGTGCAAGAGAAACAAGACAGCTTGTGATGTTGGTGCAAGAGAAACACGACAGCTTGTGATGTTGGTGCAAGAGAAACAAGACAGCTTGTGACGTTGGTGCAAGAGAAACATGACAGCTTGTGACGTTGGTGCAAGAGAAACACGACAGCTTGTGACGTTGGTGCAAGAGAAACACGACAGCTTGTGACGTTGGTGCCACAGATCAATATACCTTTGTGTAGTCTTGCATAAATAATGTTTTGCTCTCTTGGCAGCGATAGCACGTTTCAAACCCTTAACACAGCTTGTGGTATTGGTGCAAGAGATCAAAACAGTTTTGAATATTGATGTAAGAGATAAAAACTGCTTGTGGTATTGGTGCAAGACAGCGTGGAATATTGGTGCACGAGATAAGTTGTTTTAGTATATACCATACATTCTGGTTTCAACATGTAGGCACCATAACTTCACTTAAACATGTAGGCACCATAACTTCACTTAAACATGTAGGCACCATAACTTCACTTAAACATGTAGGCACCATAACTTCACTTAAACATGTAGGCACCATAACTTCACTTAAACATGTAGGCACCATAACTTCACTTAAACATGTAGGCACCATAACTTCACTTAAACATGAAGCAACAATACATGGATAAATAAAAAGGTGTTTTCTCAAATAATAATTATATTAATAATAATAGCAACAATAGTAATGATGATAATTATTATTCACGATGAATCTCATAAAATATACATTTGATCTTTCTTATGCTCGCTTACCTGGTCTTTCGTCAGCTCACCCACAATGATCGGATTGACGACGCCAGCCACGGTCCCCCAGCTTGTTGTTATAGCAACCAACACGTTGGCGTAGCGAGGTGCGAGATCCAGGTGATTAATCTGCCAACCTGAGAACGAGGGGTGTATAATTACAACAACAACGACGCCGAACACGACGACGACGACGACGACAACGACAGCAATCGGTTATGTGAGCAAATGCAAAAAATCAACTGTACATTTTCCTAAATCACGCGATAAGTCTTATGATATGTTTACCTGACACTGTAAGGCCACTGGACGCTACACCGATCGTGAGAAATACCAATGCTACTCCGCCGGTTTTGACGAAGGCAAGGACGTACAGACACGAGGCTTCCAGGCCGAAACCTGCAACACACGACAAACCAGCTTTAAACCCTTCCCGAAGGTCGATACACTTAGATAATATTGACCTGCAATACACCAAGGAGTTATTCATGATAAATCACCATCTGGTCTTGGTGGTGTGATAGGCATCTCTCCAGGCGCACTGCTAAAGGTGGTAGCCGCCTTTCTAATAGGGCGTTTATTTGGTTTCTTTTCTGGTGTTACTTGTCAGTCACAAAACACTTTTTGAGAGGTCTTTCCAGAAGCGAATGCAACACAAATGCAACACATTAAATCGTAATGTGCTTCTGGTGCTGTTAACGTGAGAAAACACTTATCCAAATGATGACCTGCTTGGCCTTAATTTAGGCTTTGACGTTCGCAGCCGGGCCTCTTATGCAGGTAGACTCCGTTTGTCAAAGATTGGTAATTGGTAATAATTGAACAGGTTGTGACGGCAGCACGCCGCCGTATTGCAATTGAGACTATAAAGCTTTAAAGTAATTCGCTTTTGTGTAATTCACATGAAACGCGGATATTTATCAAAAGTTATCAATAATTTAAAGTAGCAATTGCCGTAAATGATCAGATGTCAATAGTTTAATGACAATAAAACTAGGACTGCCAGATATGTAGCAAGTGCATGAAATTGTCAACACTGACTTTTGGCACCTTTGCTACGATTAATATAATTACAACATCAAATATTGACGTCACTTACGCAGGCACACCAATCAGGTAACGATGCTTGATGTCGGTCCGTGGGATCCATTTATTTATAATATGGTTAAGGTGACATGCAACAGTACATACAACTATGTGAAGCCAAACCACTGCAGTCTGGCTTACCAATGCATGTGAACAGCTTCCTGACGATCGTCGGGGTCAACATGGGGTCACCGATGAGGAAGTCCGCCAGAGGGCCACTGCAGAGGGCTACAAGCGATAGCAGGGCGTGCGGCAGAGCAGAGAGCAAACCGTTCTGAGAGAAATCAAAGCAAGAGAACAATTGGCAACTTTGCTTGCACCAATGACAGCAAAGATGGCGACAATATGCAACGTTGAGGAGAGTTTAACGCCAGACTCATTTTCATGCGCAACGTGACGTTAGGGTCTGACGTCACAATCTTTAGCAACCATGTTTACATATAATATATGAGACGAGCCGAGTTACAACTTGCAATACCCAGTCAAATGTTGGTAGGGCAATGCTATGGCTATGACACTTCATGCCCCCGAAATCATGTCCAATTGCCAGTTTCACGAAGCGTTTGTGTGTGGACGTAGATGGCAGACAAACGTAGAAAACACGCATAACGTTGCTAACAATTGTGTGTGCTATTGTTGTTCTCAAGTATTTTTCACTGATCTACATTATTATATAATACCCAGTCCCAGGGAGCCAAGCGCGTCCAGCAGACATGGAATGCTGTAAAAGTTTGCCTCCACAATATATATATATATATATATATATATATATATATATATATATATATATATATATATATATATATATATATATATATATATATATATATATATATATATATATATATATATATATATATATATATATATATATATATATATATATATATATCCAGGATCATAACATGGAACCTGAGTGGATAACCTTGTAAACAAGTTACTGGAAATATGTAGAAAGCCCATAAACACACACGTCCAACCCCATTGCGAACTAGCGTTGTAACTCTTTCCGACTTAATGCTTTTCCTTTTTTGTGCGATAACAGCGGCTCGCGGCCGTTTGTCTACTCTAAAAAATGGACGGGTTAGTGTTGCAATAAATACCTAGAATCACCGATAATCGTTGCATGGAAACCGAAGTTCTGCCAGTTGATGTAATTTTTGTTAAACTTAACAGAATATACCTTTTTAAACAAACATCTGAACAGAAGACACATTTGCCCATGCCTGAACAGAAGGAACATTTCTGGGACGATCATTACGACTCGTAATATTGTAAATGAATTTGTATTGTTATTTATAGTGTTGCTTTTTAGAATCCTGAGTGAGGCAATGTGGATATCGGAGGAAACCAGGAAACCATTGAAGCGGTCTTGAAAATGCTGCTTGAGAACAATTTATGTAACAGAACAGGTTAATCTAAACATCCTAGCCACAGCTTGTGGTTCTTCAGGACCAGATGTTATAATTCCACAAATCCTTTGAGGATCTCCCAACAGCGGAATTCTGGTTGACCGTTCTGGAGATGTCTACCATCAGCGGGAAGGTAACTGGGTGGTACATCTGCAATGATTCTTCCCTACCTGACAGCAGCTGGACACTACATGTCGGCAATCTCTGCCTCTGCACTTCTCTGAGATGAAGAAGTTGCCTGAAACTTCCCCAGAAGTACACACTGCCCTGATGAATGTAGCATTTGTTGGACGCAGAGCAAATGGACACCACAACGGAGTCTCTGATGTGCTTGTACAGCAGACGTACAATGCTGATGCCAAGGAAGAGAGTGGTCTAGATGGCATTACTTAAAATGTTGCTGCTCGGACCAATTGGATGTACACCAAGTATTTCACTGCAGCTGTCTCCTCACAACTCAAGTCGATGCTCCACATAAACTTTGCCGATCCACAACACGAATGTGGCAAACGTGCGTGGCAAATGATGCAGAAAGTGTCCTCAAAGTGATGGCAGCAGTGGAGACAAACACATTCACAACAACAAACTCTACTTTAATCAATATAATAACAGGACAAAAGGCAGAGCAGGAAGAGGAGCATCACCTGAATAATGTGAAGGAACTTGGACTCATGGCAATTCATGATTTGATGTCAGCTGATCAGAAGAAAACAACTATTACAGACATTCAACATACAACGTAAAATCCAAGAAGTCAAAAGGTCAGCCTGCTCCAGGGAAAAGTGACGAAGTTGCTTCCCTCCAGCGGATGACGCTAGAGGTCGCGACAAGCGCAACAAGATAACCCAGTCACTGTTCAGTGAAGATGGACCATGATATCAGCGGGTTCACAAAGGCCTGTCTGATCAAAACTATGAAAGAAGAGGCCAATGTGATGAGTGTACCAGATCTGCCACGAGAGCAGCGGAAGACGGCAGTGGTAGTGGATGCTATGTGTGCTGATCACCGTCGGTCGTTCCACATTGACGAAACATTTGGAGCTGTTGAAAGACGTAACAAGGATTTTAATAAACACGTTCCTGTTGGTACAAGTATCGTACACTTCTGCTGTGGTCGGTACAGTTCCCAAAGCCTCAAGTCATCCGTGCAGCAGCGCAGGTATGCCCAGTCAGGTTCGAGGTCAGTGAACACTATAGAGCTCCTGATCCACAGTAGTTTTCTCTGTATCGACCAACAAGGCGGGACTTCTGAGCATTTTCTGTGAGACATGGAGAAAGGAAGTGCAGCTGGCACCAACCATGGATTTGAGTCGTCTTTATCGCGGCGGTGGCTTCAAGGAAGAAAGTAAGATCGTGCTGATTACACAGGGTTCAGTCACAGGTGTGCATGAACTGGAAATCACTCAACAGGAAGCTGACACCAGAGTAATTCTTCACACTGTGACCAGAATGAAGACGTGGGACGAGTGATAATTCATGCAAACGACACAAACATCATTGTCACGTGCATTCATTATGCTTCTACGCTGTTGAAAGATCAGCCGGAACTGTGGGTTCGAACTGCACCAGAGACCTATCCATCCACGAGATGTGTGCTGCACTGGGACCTCCACAATGTCATTCACTTCCCTTCGTTCACAGCCTTAGTGGACGAGATGCAACCAGCTACCCATGCTTTACTTGTAAGAAGGTGTGGCTGAATCGTAGCAAGACAACGGACATCTCTGCATTGGAGAACTTCACCGATCAAGACCAGAATAACATCACACCAGATGTCATCAACCACGCATGGCAGCTTGTCAAAGCCGTGTACACCAACCGAAGAGACGAATTCGAAGCCTCCGATCTCAGAAAGCTCAGAGTGTTTCAAGTTTCTGAATAACAAGTCAACGCTGCAGAAGCTGCTACCACCAACTCAAGATGCTTGCTTCTGTATTTGAGACGTGCGGCTTCTGCGAATATAATATATAATAATAATACTATATATAAAATACTTCTATTACGCTAAAATCCAAGCCCATCATCCCTCCGTATGAAGAACATGGGTGGGTTCTGGATAATGGCAAGCTTGTCCCAGTGGGATCAACACAACGTGCCTGTCCACAGCAGATGACCGAGATCATAGTATTACATGGTTGTACCAAAGGATGCAACATTTTGCGCCAAGAATAGCATTGCCGCTAGACAAATGTTTGGGCTATAAATGCAACTAAAAATACGACGGCATATTCGACAGCGGTAGCCATGGTTGTAAGCTTGATGGACCTAGTTGTTAGGCAAACGGTCACTTGATGGATCCGCGACTGCTATTTTACGTAGTTACTGGAGCAACGATGTATACACGTTCCACGATCTTGAAAGTATACTTTCTTGCCATGGATATAAATATAACTATGGCGTTGAATCAAAACGGAGTAATGGACGGAGTCCCTAGAGAAAATAAACATGAATGTCGCTCACTTCAGCCAGAGTATAGTTGAACACATTCAGGTAGGTAGGCTCGTTCGTCAGCAGCAGATAGAAGATGAAGCTGCGTGCGAAGTTGCACACGTTCAACGCATTTACCGGAAGTGACGTCAGTATTTCTACCCAGGGAACATTGTCATTCTGAAAACAGAGCCAACAGCTAGATCTTATTACTGTGTTGTTATATATATATATACCTCAATAATAATAATGATATGTTAAAGGTGATACTTAGTGGCGAGCGCAATTAATCCATACGGGTATTACGAGAGGTAAATCCATACGGGCACGAAGAGAGAGGTGTATTCACATTAAACGGCCATTACAGGAGGTATACCCATACGGGCACTGCGAGAGGTAAATCCATACAGGCACGAAAAGAGGTATATCCATATGGGCACTGCGAGTGGTATCTCAATGCGGGCGTGATGAGAGGTGTATCCATACGGCAATTATTAGAGGCATATCCATAGGGGCATTACGAGAGACATATATACGCGGGCATTACGAGAGGTATATCCAAAAGGGCACGATGAGAGGCACATCCATAAGCACTGCTTCATATGTCTAATTGCGTAGATCAAACCTTGTAGATAATGGCAGTCTCTCCTTGTTTTTCCAGTATGAACTCGCGTTCTTCTGAGCTGATGGTCGGATGTCGTTCAGGTGTTTCGTACGCCAAGCACAGCCACAGGATGAACCAAAACATCCCGCACGCACCTGGAATTACCAGAAGTTATCATTGAGAACAATAACAAAAGAAAGCTGGTTTCGTGCCAAATACGCGAACAGCCCGTGTCAAATAACACCCACTTGTCTGTTACGTGCGAGCACGTGAGTTAAAACCAAATGACCGACAATGCGTCATTTAAAAATATAATCCGGTCAGTAAACCACTCGTGTGAGATTGCAGACGAATTTGAGACAAACTGTAATGTTTCGACTGAAAAACTGTAACCTTTACCACGTGGGACAATAATGATATCTAGTACGACCTTCACGAAGGAAGCACATAATAACTTTTATTTTACACATCCACGATCAATCAAAACAGCTGGCGTGTGACTGATTCAATCACGTGTGAAAGACTCAGTCACGTGTATGACTGATTCAGTCAAATGTGAAGGATTCAATCACATGTGAAAGATTCAGTAACATTTGACTGATTCAATTACATGTAACTAATTCAGTCATGTGTGACTAACCCAGTCACACATGATCAATGATGACTATACGTACCATGTATATAGAAGATGTACTGCCAGGCAAAATAGTGCGCTATGTGACCGGACATTATCAGGCCTATCACCGGCCCAAGATACACGCCTACAGCATCAAGACATTATGCCACCTCAGTGTAAACGGAATCCACACTACATATGTGCTGTAATCGATCTGAAAACGGGATTAACTCTTTGTTGTGATATATTATAAAAGTGTCGCTACTGAGTGCCTTGCAGTGAATGACATTTAACACAGTTTTAGATTATGTAAAAATATGCATGGAACTATATAATTAGCAGATTTAATATTGCATTACTGACATTTCACAACTAACGAAAAAACTACACATGTTATTCTGAACCGAAACCGGAAAACTGTGCTCGCGAAATTGTCTTGTCGAAGTGGGTTAAGTGTAGTGGTTTACCATGCAATTGCATGAAAACGACATTGTTGAATCTATTTGGAAACATCACCTTTATGTTCAACAAACGTTTGTGAAAGCGATAACACATACCCGTTATAACGATGGCGCACATTCTACTGCGTTCGCTTGGTGTCGTCCAATGTCTCAGTATTGCGTAGCAACTCGGAAACAAAAAGCCCTGCAGTGATAAACCAAAAGACAAGCACCAGGTGTGACCGTCTAGGGTTCCGATAACCGATGCGAAATACTGATGTCAGTAATGAAGCACCGTATCCAGTAATAACGACGCATAGATACGTGCACGTGAATTATCGAGGCTAAATAATTGGAAGTGTGTGTGACAAAAAAATAATAAAACTTAAAGTAAGTGAAATGCGATATTCCACATGTGCAATATAAATGATATACCATACTTGTATGGTACCTGCGTTCGGTGGAACGCAAACTCTCTCTGTTTACCATCAATATGCCAATCGCCAAGATTATTGCATATGCTAGGCTCTATATGCTAGGCCCTATATTCAGTAGCTAGTCTTCATCAGTTTGACGGGAACAGTCAGTGGAAGGAAAAGGACAAAATGGAGGTTTTCAGCTGACGTCGGAAAATCATTATGGTTTTTACAGTAGCGACGACAATGATAGGATACCCGTGTGCTTCCAGAACGTCTTACCTCCGCCAAGCCTTGAATAATGCGAACGACGCAGGTCATCGCGTAACCCACATCGTCGATACACATCGGTATTAGGAGGTTCAAGGCGCTCGACATGATGATGCACCCGCCAAACACTCTGACGAACAGAAGCAACAACATTGCACTGGCTCTAACATTGAGCACACAACAACCGCGCTGAAATAGGTCAACGCTATGAGCCGACGTTGTGCACATCCATTCAATTGCACTGTTAGTCAAACAGTATATTTGTTAAATATTTGTGGAATACTAAAAATTAACGGGTTTACACGACAGGAATGCTAAACGTGCATGTTATCGTTTACACGACAGGAATGCCAAACGTGCATGTTATCATTTCACAGCATAGAATATAAAAATAAATTGGTCAATATCCCAGAAGGATGGGTTACACATCGTTGGATTCTCAATAAGCCAACTTCTTCCTTGTCCACTTACAATCTACGGTGTTTTGTGTGGATGTCAATATTGTCAAACTTTTTGCAATATTCACTATTGTTTTACAGCGCAATAATCAACGCAAACCTGTGAGACGGGACTTTGGTCGTCACGTAGCCCCCGGGAATGTGTGTCAAAAAACATCCGATGTAGAAGGCGGCATGTAAGAAGCCAATCATACGAGAATCCCACATGACAGTGGGCAACTGGAAACCAATACACAATATCTATTTGCAATAGCCGAGGAAATGACATTGTTTCGATTAAATGTACGCGACCACTATCTGGTTTGTACGGCGATATTGAACGCACGCTCTCTCCTTATTGGCTTTTCACCAGACAACAAGCGATTAGGTAACAGCTGCAGATGACAGCAAACCGACAGTCACACATACTGATGGGTCACAGCCTCGAACATAAAACAAATACAGTACCACCCAGCTACGTGTTGCGAAGTCAGCAACCTACATTAATAAGATTTTAAAATCTTATCATGACGACGTATCTATAAAATTACAACATAATGTGTCGGCCAAATTACCAATTGTTGCGTCATTCAGTACATAAACAGTCTTTAAATTAGTCTTTCATTCAGGTCCAGTACAACAGGTGTGACCATAGGGCCCTGCGTGTAACTATTCCAGCATAGCTTTAATGTTAAAAATATATCGTGGAGCTTTGTTACCGGAAAAAAAACACTTACGCTTTCTCTAGCTTGGTCTGTTCCGACTTTGGAATGTGGCATGACGTCTAGTATGGTGACGACCATGACGGCCATGTTGACCCTCATGGCGTGCGCCATGAGCATGCCGATACTGGTCAGCGTGATCATCACATAACGTTTGGGACAACACATGGTCGACGTTTGTCGTTCGCTTCAGATAAATCAACGAGTATGATCACTTTGAATATGCTGTCACAAGAGCCTACGCTGCGATTAACCGATACATTTCGAAACAAGCAAGAACCACCACTAGCGTGTCTTTAACCTTGTTGGCGTGTTCACAGTTCCCGAAAATGAACCAAAAGTCCTCGGTGTTTCTCGGGTCGAACTATACCTTGTGATTCAGACGTGTCGTCGGGAGTCAATTCATGCAGTAGATGGCGGCATCTCCATCGTTCATGCGCTGGCAACACAGAGTGATTTTTATCGCAAGATGTTGGTGCGTGTCAAAATGTGTACCACGTAAATGAACATTCGTGAATAACAAAATGTTTCGTTGTCATGAATAATACTCAGTATATCCATTAGAATCAATGTTACACCGCTACGCCCTAACCATGCCATCGACGTACCTATCGTATTTAAAATATAAAAATTACCAATTTCAAATGAACAAATTTACATAAACATTTCGGTGTAATTATCACTATAAATTTACAAATGGTAAACGTCTAAATCTACAACGGTTATAACTGTTATCATTCAATCATTTAGGTGGAAGGAATGACTCATTTTGTTAACATTGTATTTCTAATGAACACTGTATTTCAAAACCTGAACGGCACTGCAGCAAAATTGGCCAAGTGCCAGGCAATGCTCCGTCAGTGGAGTCAACAGGCTGTGTCCTGTAAAGTGTTAACACGTTTTAAGTGGTGCGAAAGGTTAGCCTATGAACAAGGTTGACGTTGTTGTTGCAAGGTGTAAGTGATGTTTATAACAGCGACTATCAACGGAACATGAAAACTGCACTGTCGTATCAACTACTACAGCTATTAAGTGGTGTGTTCGAATGAGTATATGTGTATTTAAGTGCGTATTTCTGATTATGTTATACTTTTTCAGAATCCTATGTTTGTATTTGATATTCATAGATGATGTGTTGCTATGGGCCGTGCCCCTTGGCATATTGTTTTGATTTTGTTTCGTGGCTAGTTGTATACAGGGGCAATTTGTTACAAAGTCGTTTTAAGAAAACAGCACACATGTGGATATACCACCGACAGTAGTTGGTTGGAAGTCCACCAGCAGACACACTGCCAAAAATCGGGAGTTAAGAAGATGACATTTTTTAACGAGGTGTGAACAAAATTTCATTTTAACACCTAAAACTGTTTGGGCATATCCACATAATATCATCCCAGGAAGCCATGTTTTATGCTTTGTGAATAAAACCTGAAACATGTCTATTATGTAGTATAAGGGGTTATGCCAAGTAGAAGTTCAATTGAAATTCAGGATGTGTTATCGTTCACGTGCGTTCAACTGCAAAAATTGTGTTTGGGGCAAGTTGTTACAATTGTATTGGGGCAAGTTGTTACAATTGTATTGGGGCAAGTTGTTACAACTGTAACAAGGCTCGGGCGGCTCAGCCAGCGAGTTGTGTGCTGACAATGACTGAAAGAAACGCGACGTGTGAACGCTTTATTTCACTTGTGAAGCCTAGGCGTAGTGGTTTATAACCAGTACAGTAAGTGCTAAACAGAGGGTTGTATTTAGTATTCTTGAAACGGTGTATTCCCGGGCATTAGCATCACATAGTTAAAGTATGCTCAGGTGGGTGATTTGTGAACCACCTGGATAATGTTAGCATCAAATTAATTAAATTAGCAAAACAAAATCCGATCAACGAACACGTTGAAACGTTTAATGTATTGTACGTGTATGTAAGGTTAGTGTGCATTAATCAACAGTAGTTCAATGCGCGCTCACAAGATTAATGAAAAGTATCCTTCTTGGGTGCTTCCTGTTGTACTTAATAGTCAACAATTGCTTGGAAGTCGACATCGATGTCCTTGTGTACATGAAGTAGCACCAAAGCACTGAGGCGTTCCTGGTGCATGGTGCTCCGCTTTACGGTTTTAACAAGATTTAGTGCAGAATTAGCTCTCTCCCCTTCAGCACATGCGACGGATATCAGCATCAGCAAATGGAAAATGCAGAAACGATTTGGAAACATTTAGCTGGAAGTTGTACTCATTGTTTCTTATGGGATATAGGGTTTTGTTTCTTCTGACGAACCCCATTTCTTCTTCTTCTATATATCAGCTTGCCCACGTTATTGGGCAGGAGCGTCAGACCGAGCACAGCTTTCCATGTGAACACACTGAATCTCGTGTCAAATTCCTGGAGAAGGTGGTCTAGAATTGGTAGGAAAACTAAACGTCGCCAGTATATTTCTGGGGTGTCTGCATCTACGTTGTTTCTCATGGTCTGCCTCTACGTTGTTTCTCATGGTCTGCCTCTACTTTGTTTCTCATGGTCTGCCTCTACGTTGTTTCCCATGGTCTGCCTCTACGTTGTTTCTCATGGTCTCCCTCTACGTTGTTTCTCATGGTCTGCCTCTACGTTGTTTCTCATGGTCTGCCTCTACGTTGTTTCTCATGGTCTGCCTCTACTTTGTTTCTCATGGTCTGCCTCTACTTTGTTTCTCATGGTCTGCCTCTACGTTGTTTCTCATGGTCTCCTTCTACGTTGTTTCTCATGGTCTGCCTCTACGATGTTTCTCATGGTCTCCTTCTACGTTGTTTCTCATGGTCTGTCTCTACGTTGTTTCACATGGTCTGTCTCTACGTTGTTTCTCATGGTCTGCCTCTACGTTGTTTCTCATGGTCTGCCTCTACGTTGTTTCTCATGGTCTCCTTCTACGTTGTTTCTCATGGTCTGTCTCTACGTTGTTTCTCATGGTCTGCCTCTACGTTGTTTCTCATGGTCTGCCTCCTACAGCGCCTAGAGATCGAGATCACTGTCCCAGCAATGTTGAAAATCACTTCAGTCATCTTGTAGACATCACTGTACTCCGCATCTGTATTTTGTCTGATGCTGGCAAAAATGTCTTTTACCATAGTGACTTTTTCGTAGGCCTAGAGAGCATCCTGCCTAGAACCCTGGAGGCCTATGGGACACTCAAACATGCACCGATTCACTTGGAATGCAGCGATGAATGCAAAGCTTGAGATCGCGCAAAGTAGACCAAAAGCATCCGCCATTGTTTTTTTAACTCCACTTGTTGCCCTCGATGTTCGAAATTGTAGTCAGGCAATCAAGAATAGTGTACATCAAGAATAGTGTACTTCAAGAATAGCTTTTTAAGAAACTCCACCAGTGTAGCGTGTCGTTCCACGCGCCTTGTCTCACACAGTAGTTTAACCGTTCACACGCCCACTTCCCTAAAAAAAACTTCCACTAGAAGTAGAAGCCCACTTCCCCGGATGTTGATCTCTTCTGTAGATTGTTCTAGTCGTCGTTGTCTGTTGGGTGAGAATTTAAAGGGTCTGCGGGGTATATATCATGCTTTGTGTTTCAGGAACCTATCATGCCTTGGATAGTGTCAGATTCAGGTTGCGGCTAATAGCGTGCTCTCAGCTTTCAGACTAAGTCAGAAAAGAGTAAAGCCAAAAATATTATGTTTTCAAACAAAACGAGGGGGCGCACGCCAACCCACCCCACCCCCTGGATCCGCGCCTGCTAGCAGCGTCAAACAAGTGATAAATATCTCAGAAGGGCGGGTTACACATAGATGGAAAATGGTTGGACTCTCAATACGCCAATGGCTTCCTTGTTCACTTGCCATCTGGGTGTTCTGCTTTGGATGGCAATATTTTTAAATCATTTAATTTTTTATGACACAGCCCTATTTCAGCAATTAGTAAAAAAATGCACGATACACTGAAATGTGGATGTTCGTGCGCGTGTTCGCACGTGCGTGTACCAAGTAGAAGTCGTATTATATATATATATATATATATATATATATATATATATATATATATATATATATATATATATATATATATATATATATATATATATATATATATATATATATATATATATATATATATATATATATATATATATATATATATATATATAATATATATATATATATATATATATATATATATATATATATAATATATATATATATAATATATATATTGCCATTTGATTGTCATGTAAGAATCCGGGGAATGAGTGCCCTTTGTAACTAAAAAAATAAACTTAATATATGAAGCTGTGAACTTGATTGACTGATTGATGGACTGCTACTATTTTGACTCTTCAATGTCGAATTAGGTTTGTTGCCACTGGCTGAAAGAGACTAAACACAAAATGTATCAAGTAAACATAGCATTCCCACTTTCTGCTTTGTCCTGTCAACGATGCGAGGCGTGCAGGTCACATGTCCCACAGTTTATCGTCGTCATCGTCGCAATTATGTATAATTTCCAAACAACGAGACAAGGGCCGCGACAACTGTTGCGGCGTCAGGCAGCGGTGACTAATGCAGACAGTACGGTGTCATGCACTACCATAGGTTATCCTAGCGTATCATAATTTACCCAAAATAACAGCACGTTTTACAGTAGTTCTCGTATTATGGCTTCAATGTTCGGAAGTAATCTGTTCCATTGGAGGGGAAACTTGTTCCAACTGTTTGCCGCAGAAGCGGAATTTAAAAAAATGTAAGCTTAGTCAGTCTGGGTTTACGTGGATTCGGGTTGGAAAACCACAACTAGCTATGTTGGTAATTTTACGTGAAAAAAAATTATGCACTGCACCATCATGTGCGCTTTCTAGCGAGTGGAGTTAATATTCGATGATAGTTTATGAAACACCACAGTTAGCGCCTGCCATTAGCCAAATGTCGAAAAATTTGAAAGGTAGGTCAACTTTGAGAGGTGTGCGATTAAGAAATAGTTGCATAAACTTGCGCATTTAGGCTCCCAGTGGTTTTGGCTGGATTTACCAAGTCTGCGGGCATTTGGATAGCATAATTTCCTAACTGGAGGTGATAATAATAACGCACGACTTGTGTGAGGCTCGACAATGAACTTAATCAATCAGTAGTGTCAGACAGTACAGCATGAAAGAGAAGTCTGCGGTGTCACGCACACCCACATGCACACATGCATGCATGCATTCATACAGTATCGTAAGTGTATGGCTATGTACAAAGCGCACACTCGCCTAACTCAGCAAATGCCACTTTTTTTAGCAACCTACCAAACAAGCTATTCAACACGATGTCAAACCACTTTAGTTTCACTCGATGTTAGCAGAAGGACGCCAAGTATATTACGCAATTTCTTTTTATAATTAATATTATTATAACAAATTCGACAGCTTTAAACTGTCTCGTAGCAAAGGCGTTTCAATATAGGAAACATGTGATACGGGTATTTAGATGTGACCTATATCTTGATATAATTAGTTTCACTTGTTTATGCAAGCAATAATGTGGCATGCGTTATTTTTGTAATGTTAATTACCCATTAAATATGGAGCAAATCGCACCGGGGCAACGAGCACTTCATTGTAAATTACAGTGCATAAACTAATATGTGTAATACATGTACGCAAGGCTTTAAGGCCTCTCACAGTGGCAAATTGACCTCGTGAAAGACCGGCTCTGTCCGTATGAGATTTCTCATGCAGTTTGTTTCAATTTGAATATATAATATTAAAAATACACTGAAAAAAAAATGGGACAATTTCGTTCACCCCACTTTGCCCATGTCTTTGGGAAGAGACACCAGTAACCGTTGGTCCCTTCTACCTGGTGTCAGGGGAAATAAAAGATTCCACACACAGAAATTAAAAAAACCTGTCGTTGGTTCAGGGTGCCACACAGAGCTGGCGATATCGATCTATTAACTCACTGCTACCTCACAGTTTAGCTGCGATCAGTTGTATGTGGAATACATCATCAGACATATCACACCTGGATGTAAGGCGTGAATTGTTTACATCTGCGTCTACCCCGACATGACCCGAAATCCGACTGGACCTCTGGCTAACGTAACACGACTATTTTAGGTCTATCTTCGGCGTAGTCATCTGAAGCATCAAACAATTATAGATGTTATTTTCTCTACTTTAGTACCCCAAACCTGAACCCAGCAAACTTATTTATAGCTGGTGCCATTTACACAAATTGTGACAAACAACCCCGTCACGCATGAGTGCATACTTCTTACCGGTTGTGTCCACGGACGCCAACTTCGCGACGGTTTCACCTGTTTGCGGTTGTACATAACAGTTCCATAATGTGTCTTCAACCTAAATACAGCACATATCGCAAAACCGCTTCACAACGACGGAAGTACGCGACCAGAATCCACTGTAGTGTTCTGCGCTCGCGGCCTGTACGACTGAACGTGGACGATCGACTGCCTGTCGCTCGTGGTCGCAGGCGGTGACAGCACCCATTGCGTAACTGCGTGATCGACGGCTGGTCGAAGTTTGACGGGGAGAAGTCGGGCAGTTTTATTGAATGGGCTGGATATCAATTTAAATTCAATAAATCTTGTCAGAAAACTGACGCCACAATAAGGCATGGTATAGAGTTTTCATAATTTTTTTTCGCCCTCTACTATTAAAAACATTATCCAATAGAGACGCGAAACTAACGTTCTCACATTAAAAGTAGACTTCACTCGTTTATGACGTAAACGATTTATTTCGATGAATCACTGTATTAAACCATATTGTACAATTTCCGTGACATTTTGAAATCAAACAGTGCATGTAAGTTATTTCTACTTGCTATCGCAAGACGGTTCAGTTTAAAAGGTACTTTTTATATACAGCGCAGTATCCAGCCCTTTTGTGCTCAGAGGCCTTTACACTTCACTCCCTGGCATTCACGCACGCCTCTCAATTACTGCATGTGTATATTCATCGTGCAAATGTCTACGTGAAAAAACTCTTCCTCTTACAGAATGACGCACACATCAATGAGAAACTCACGTCATGCCCACTTGCAATTTTAATAATATATAAATTGTCCTATTACGAAAAATAAGGCATTTTATCACCGTAAAAAATTCAGTAGACATACATAAACCGCACATCATCACTCACCTGGTTAAACTACAGTTGTAGCAGAAGACAAACATAAGCCGCACATCATCACCCACCTGGCTACACTACGGTTGTAGCAGAATACAAACATAAGCCGCACATCATCACCCACCTGGCTACACTACGGTTGTAGCAGAAGACAAACATAAACCGCACATCATCACCCATCTGGTTACACTACGGTTGTAGCAGAAGACAAACATAAGCCGCACATCATCACCCACCTGGCTACACTACGGTTGTATCAGAATACAAACATAAGCCGCACATCATCACCCACCTGGCTACACTACGGTTGTAGCAGAAGACAAATATAAACCGCACATCATCACCCACCTGATTACACTACAGTTGTAGCAGAAAACAAACATAAGCCGCACATCATCACCCACCTGGTTACACTACGGTTGTAGCAGAAGACAAACATAAGCCGCACATCATCACCCACCTGATTACACTACAGTTGTAGCAGAAGATAAACATAAACCGCACATCATCACCCACCTGGTTACACTACGGTTGTAGCAGAAGACAAACATAAGCTGCACATCATCAC
Organism: Lamellibrachia satsuma; assembly: GCA_033239005.1. Classification (NCBI taxonomy): domain Eukaryota; kingdom Metazoa; phylum Annelida; class Polychaeta; order Sabellida; family Siboglinidae; genus Lamellibrachia; species Lamellibrachia satsuma. The sequence continues at coordinate 11,118,931 of BSQZ01000009.1, read as the reverse complement.
CCACCTGGTTACACTACGGTTGTAGCAGAAGACAAACATAAGCCGCACATCATCACCCATCTGGTTACACTACGGTTGTAGCAGAAGACATACATAAGCCGCACATCATCACACATCTGATTACACTACGGTTGTAGCAGAAGACATACATTAGCCGCACATCATCACCCATCTGGTTACACTACGGTTGTAGCAGAAGACATACATTAGCCGCACATCATCACCCACCTGGTTACACTACGGTTGTAGCAGAAGACAAACATAAGCCGCACATCATCACCCACCTGGTTACACTACAGTTGTAGCAGAAGACAAACATAAGCCGCACATCATCACCCACCTGGTTACACTACGGTTGTAGCAGAAGACATACATAAGCCGCACATCATCACACATCTGATTACACTACAGTTGTAGCAGAAGACATACATTAGCCGCACATCATCACCCATCTGGTTACACTACGGTTGTAGCAGAATACATACATTAGCCGCACATCATCACCCATCTGGTTACACTACGGTTGTAGCAGAATACATATATAAGCCGCACATCATCACCCATCTGGTTACACTACGGTTGTAGCAGAATACATATATAAGCCGCACATCATCACCCATATGGTTACACTACGGTTGTAGCAGAAGACATATATAAGCCGCACATCATCACCCACATGGTTACACTACGGTTGTAGCAGAATACATATATAAGCCGCACATCATCACCCACCTGGCTACACTACGGTTGTAGCAGAATACATATATAAGCCGCACATCATCACCCACCTGGCTACACTACGGTTGTAGCAGAATACATATATAAGCCGCACATCATCACCCACCTGGCTACACTACGGTTGTAGCAGAATACATATATAAGCCGCACATCATCACCCACCTGGCTACACTACGGTTGTAGCAGAATACATATATAAGCCGCACATCATCACCCACCTGGCTACACTACGGTTGTAGCAGAATACATATATAAGCCGCACATCATCACCCACCTGGCTACACTACGGTTGTAGCAGAATACATATATAAGCCGCACATCATCACCCACCTGGCTACACTACGGTTGTAGCAGAATACATATATAAGCCGCACATCATCACCCACCTGGTTACACTACAGTTGTAGCAAAAACAAAACACGCCGTATGTTGTTCACATTACAATGTGAGCTTCAAAATTATACAAAACATCCTTAGCAAAATGGAATTATGTACAGTAGCCATGAACAACTGCGACAAAAGCAGTAAATGCATAGAATATGCAAATATATGTGTAGTAGTGGTGCATATGTATCGGTTGCGGGAGATATATGTTAAAATATTTAAATAAAAACATATAACAATGCAAACGCATCTGTGCATTTTGTGACGTGGGTGGGTCTTATGCCCCACGATAAGATCTCCGCTTAAAGGGCTACATTTTTTCAGAGACTTATTCTCGCCATCGAGTATCCAGAAATATGTGGACATTTGGTCAGCAGCGAATCCATGGGGGTCTTAGGCCCCCAGGCCATGGAGGGGAGTCTTAGACCCCCACTGTGTCTGTGACAAATATTATGGTAAAGGACAACGTATATAACCCTACATCGGAACTAGTGTCAATCATTGTAATGATGGAAGTATTAGCAGCCGGCTAATATTAACCCTTCTGCAAGTAGAACGACACATATATCGTCCCCCCCTCTGTTCTTAAGTAGAACGACATATGACTACGACAGCCGGACCCCCCCCCTCCCCGCCATCATGCGTAGATCCGCCCCAGTTTGGAGTACATTCGTTACCAATTTGAATGTGCAAAATAATTACACCCGTGAATAATAATAATTAAGCTAGATAGTCCCTACAGTTAACAGCATCAAGGAACCATGTCAAATATTTACAGCTCGAAATCTACTGAACGATGTGACGGTCGATTGCCATTCAAGTTTCGCTCGTGGTCGTGACAGCGTCAATTTCATAATTGTCGTGATAAAAGGATGTTCGAAGTTTGATGGGGAGAAGATTTTATTGGATGGGCTGGAAATCTGGTACCGGCATCTAAATTCAATCAATCTTGTCAGAACATTGATGTCACGCAATTATTAAGGCAAGGACACTAGTCTCACTTATCCGATGCTCGTTCGCCTTCGTGAACTCGGCGAGAAGAGTCTGGCCCCGAAGGCATGGTCTCATTGTTACCTACTGTCACCACTCCATTTTGCGTTTCAGTCTGACAGTTGTGTCAATACAAATGTAAAGTTGATTCGACTGCATCGTATCAACTGATAACAGTTTACTCTTATTTGATGAAGAGTTTGCCAAATGCCTGGATGAAGCCTAATAAATCTAATTATGTATGCGATCAGAATCTGGACGCGTACATAATTTCCATCATAATGAAAGTACACTTTGCATCCAGGCGATGATGTGTGTGACAAACGGTGGCGCCACAGCACGGAGCCTGGACAAGCGAGGCTACCAGGACACGGACACTCACCGCCAAGGCGAGTGTCGCCACCTGGTGACTACTTCATTATTATATTTTGTCCGCAAGGAGTACACATGGATAGGAACAAGGTAGGGACGTTGCGTGTTTCATTCTAAAACGGATATTATTTATGACGGGCATTTATGTGGAAATCTGATGAGATATTGATTTCAAATTGACATAAATTAACTGTTTTGCAAATGTTCCTCCATACGGTTACATGACGTCATTATGTCGGACGTTGCGAAAACATTGTGTTGTCATTGGCGTTGCTAAAAGCCGTGACGTTTCTTCTGGCTTTCCCGAAGAAGTAAGACGTGTTTTTATTATTTTGGGGAATTTTGAAATAATGTTTGTCCTTCCTTCAAATAAAAGGGGCGGTATTGATTTAGTATATAGAAGTGGTAGTATATTCAACAAACTGGAATATACGTTTGTCATACGCTACATTTATCCTTTTGTTTTGTAGTTTAGCAAATGTGTCACGGAAAGTTTTATAATTTTTAGATTTTACAGCTTACGATGCGGTTATTATGCACACATACCCATAAATGCATGCATGCTGAAATAAACCCTGCGTGCAGTATATTTGTCTAAACCATGAACTTGTCTTTAAACACATTCACGCTGTTAGCAGTTACACAATCTGTATATAATTTGTCCGATTCATTAATTGTACTCTGTGAGAATGAGTATTTCCTGATACCCAATCTACACTTATTCTTTACTAATGCTGCTTCATGTCCTCTAGTTCTACTATCTTTCTTTAGTGAAAAAAATTATTTGTATCAATACTTTCATAGCCGTTTAATGTCTTAAAAACTTCAATTCTCCTCTTAAGCTTCTTGTCTCTAGGGTTGTTAAGCCGCATTCTTTTAGGCGTTCTTCATATCTAAGGTCTCTCAGTTCTGGAATCATTTTAGTTGCTCTCCTCTGTATTCGTTCAAGGGTACCTATATCATTCTTACGATAGGGTATCCACGCTTGTATACAGTATTCTAAATGAAGCCTAACTATTGCTTTATACAGAGGTATAATTAGGTTGTATGTTATAATTCTCCTAATTAACCCAATAATTTTATTACCCTTTGAAGCTGCAATAACACACTGCTCTGAAACTTTCATATCAGCACTTATTGTTACTCATAAGTCCTTTTTTATAGTACATATGCATAAAAACTCTTGCTGTCATTTTTTATGTTACATACTATTTTTTGCTCATAGCTTCTTTCAAACTGTCTAATTTCAGTCGTAGTTGCATTAAGGGCCTCTGTAATTTGCGTAGTCTTCATCCTTTCTGGTGCGCCTATAAACCCTCCACGTATTTTACCTATACAGTATTTTTCTAATAGCTTCTTTTGACAAGTGTTTTTTTCTAGACCGTTTTCCTTGTTTTTTTCCAAGGGAACAAATTGATCAATGATTATCTTAATTTCATATTTTAGAATGTTCCATCATTCAACTGCTGTCTTACTCTCAACATGTTATTCCAGTCTAGCTTTGCTAAGTATTTTCTCACATCTTTATATCGACTTTTGTGGAAGTTTCTCCTGTATATTTTTTATTGTCTGATTTATTTTGATGTCAAAATGTGTTTGATTATGATCACTGTTAGTAAGATGATTACAGTAGTCCCTGCCTTCGACTGACCCAGCACATCGGCTGCATACCGGAAAATATGGAATTGGTGCAGCTGCTTGGTCAAATTGATCCAGTAGATCGGCGTAGCCTTGTAGACCATGGCTGTGGACCTTGCGCGCACTCACGACGGAGCTTAGACCCTGGACGGTGACTGCGGGCTCGACCGCACATGAAGTGGCGATCTTGTGTGGGCTGACCTGTGGAGTACCATTGCACCATATCAACCCTAAGATGCGGCATACCTGGGGCAGATAATAGTCTTTGGGTTGAGATACGCAGGTTGTTGTGCCTCAGTGCATGTAGTATTCGACTCCAGTAGCAGAGAGCCTCATCAGAGGTGTTGCCGCCAATGTAGAGATCGTCACTGATTTTGGTTACACACCCTTCTTGTATCAGGTCTCCCAGAACTATGGACATCAGCTCTTCTAGGCGTGTCTCTGAATCAAGCATGCCCATTGTCGATCTGGTGTACACGAACCCCCTTGAATGGAGTAGCTACACCGCGGTACTTCATTGAGTCATGAGCAAGTGGGACCTGGTAAAATGCTTTTGCGATATCAGTGACAATGTTGTAATTCCACTTTGCTATATGGCGGAGGACACTGTCGGCACTTGGCATCAATGATGGTTGAGGTTTGCCGTACTGAGCGACAGTACAAAAGGAAGTGACGAGTCTACTGCCGCCATAAGGTTTCCTAACGAGAAATGACGGGTTGAGGTATTCTACCTTGACATTGTCCTGCTCAGGTTTAGCAATGACACCGACAGACTCAAGTTCATAAAATTTGCCTTGAAGCTCATTTACAGTACTTCTATTGTACCGAGGGAGTCTTCCCTTTCGTCGTGGGGGCAAAGTGGGGCCCACATTAACGAAGGATTGATTTTTCCCGCTAGCTCCGTTATACAAGGATGGATGTGAATCGAACACATAATCGAAGTCTCTGTTTCGTGCCTTGAACCTGTCCGACATCTCCTTAGTCAAACATGAGTCGGGGTCAATGAAACAAAGTGGAGAACAATGTTGCATTGTTGTTGTTCGAGATGAGTGATGTATAAGTTGAGCGGAAGTCAGTGTCAACAGTGGCAGTGACGTAGGCAATCTGATGTGCACGACAGATGTGCTCGCCAGTATCGCCGGTATCATTAGGTACACGCGGAGCCCCATCGACGGAGAGGATCTCTTGGAGAGAAGGCCGTGTTCGCTCTGGCTTACTTCATGTGTTGGAATGACTGTCCATCCGAGGTTCGAGAGCCCACACTGTATCGGAGTTGATGTCGCGAGGTGTGTTTAGCTCCAGGTAATCTCCTGTGAGAACAACACTGTTTCGGGTACTGCGCAGGAGGAAGGCTTCCGTACCCCTTACAGGGGGCATACTGGTTTTGCTATCCTCAATGCCGTAATGGATAATGTCGCTATCGCCGATAATGATTTGTTTCTTGCATGGGCGGACAGCTATATCATTGCGAACAAGGAAAGGATTCCCTGCCAAAATATCGACATCAAGTTGCTGGACGACCAGCGCATCGAGCTGGAACAACAAGTGACCTCTGGTGACGTTGCAGTGTACTTCACCAATGACGTCCAAATGAGTCACACCATCAGCCTGGCGAGCAATCTGGGATGCTGGTTTGATGGGTAGATGGTACAAATGAGCTGTGGCCGCACGTGTCGTGTTGGTCGTAGCACCAGTATCAAGGGTCAGTGCCATAGGATGATGTTGGTAGAATGTATCAAAGCACAGGTGATTGAACTACATTGACTCGGCGTGAGGAGAGACCACACTCTAGGAGACGTGAGGAGAGACCACACTCTACGAGACGTGCTGAGTGGTCACTAATGAAGTTCTCAGGTTCGTCATCGTCACATCGACCTCGACTTCATCACATGCATCATTGGTCACGAGTCTTGACCAGCCCAAGGCTTTCTTGTCACTATCAGGCAAGTAGCGGCATTAAATCAGGTTGTCACTGTTGGACGCCCGTCCTGCGGTTTTGCACAAAACACACGATTTGTGAGATAATGTCTGCCGCCTATTAGATGAGACAGATTTGGGGTTGTAGCAGAAGCCCCCCAATGCGCATTGTCCAAGTGTCCTCAATAGTGCGTAGCTCGTCCTGAAGGGAAGCAAGTGCTTGAGAGATTTCTGGCTTTAGTGAAGCCAAAGAACAGTTGCGCAGCTCTGCGCCTTATCCTTGCTTCACGAGTAGCGGAAGGCCCGGGTTGATGAGTAGCGGAAGGCCCGGTTGAAGAGTAGCGGAAGGCCCGGGTTGATGAGTAGCGGAAGGCCCGGGTTGAAGAGTAGCGGAAGGCCCGGGTTGATGAGTAGCGGAAGGCCCGGGTTGATGAGTAGCGGAAGGCCCGGGTTGAAGAGTAGCGGAAGGCCCGGTTTGATGAGTAGCGGAAGACCCGGGTTGATGAGTAGCGGAAGGCCCGGGTTGATGAGTAGCGGAAGGCCCGGGTTGATGAGTAGCGGAAGGCCCGGGTTGATGAGTAGCGGAAGGCCCGGGTTGATGAGCAGCGGAAGGCCTGGTTTGATGAGTAGCGGAGGCCGGGGTTGATGAGTAGTGGAAGGCCAGGGTTGTTATCGCCCACGAATCAACGCCCAATAAACACACTAGTTACTTAGATGAATACAGTTAACGGGTAATGTATTGAGCCACCTGTGTATTGGTGACTCTTTTGGTCGTCGGTAAAACGCTGTCACCACGCCAATTGATAAGACCCGTGCCTTAATTAAATAGTTTAATGCAGAACTGTGCGATACAAACCAGCCGATATGAACGGCAAAGCCCGGATGATGCCTGGGCGTAGACCACAATATAACATAATACTGGCGCTCGGGTTTAGGTTGTATTGTCTGTAAAGACGCCATTTAGTTTTGACTCTGCTATCAGCATTTAAAATATGTGCTTATATTTTGATAATTTCTGTTATTCTTTATTATGTATGAGGTAAGATATCCGTATATTGTTATATCATACATTTTTTATGCAAAAACAAAAGGCATTACTCTATCCATATTCTCTCCAGCTACAACGATGGCATTGCAAAATAAAAATATATAATATATATATATATATATATATATATATATATATATATATATATATATATATATATATATATATATATATATACGCATGCAGCTAGTGAATTAGTAAATTAAGATAATTTATTACAAATATTAATGGCGAGTGAGGCTATCATGTGATACAACTTGCGAACATGTAAAATCCTTGAAACAGTCCGAGAAGACTTAAACCTTATGACCCAAATAGGCAATCTAACAAACTCCCTGAACGTTTGTACATAATGGGACGAGTTGATGGTTGAAATATTCTTCGTGATGCCTCATGTGGCTCCCTTAGAATGAGGTAAATATACAAAACGTTTTATGCAAACAATCCCAACAACACACGACTCATGAACAAAAAATTTTAGATTAATGTTTAAATTCAATCTTGCAACAAATACATTTGGACTACAATGTTTGTCAGTAATACCCAGATGGCGCCACTGCCTCAAGCTTAACTGGCGACCATGTCAAGAAAGACAAGCGCGGATTTTAATAGACCGCGTTTTGGCCTTAGATAATGGAAGACCGAACAGCGATGTTCCTGTGTAATGAGGTCAAACAATTATTATGATTATGTATGAATAAAGAGATAGGCAGACATCACACGGGCGTACAAAGCAACCAGCCCAAGTTGGAGAGTGTGTGTGGCAGAGGTCTCAATCTCCCCCCTCCCACGTGTTTTGTGGGCCAACCTCCCATCTCCCACTTCTGTCATACCCCCTCAAGATGTAAACGCGGTTGCAGTGTCTCAACACTAGTGCAATACTCGCGTTATCTTAACCTGGCCTGACTTGACTATCGATATTCAGCATCACATCCAATCCAGGTGAGTTTAGAAAACATGATGTATGTTTTAAACATGTCGACGCGTGTTTGGAAGATGCAGACCGGCATTCCTTGTATCCGCAAATGTTCTAAAGTTAACAGGCGCGTCTTCGTTTTGTCGTTTACCGTCTGCCAAGATTTACCACCGGACGACGGACGTCACTGCGATAACGCAAACAACATCATGCCATCTCATTTGTCGACAAGTTCGTCTCCCGGCCCAGCCAACTGCGTTGATGGCCACGATCGAAGATGGTCTGGATTACGTGGTCCAACTCACATTCTAATCAAGTTAGGCTATCCACAGTACATTCAATTATTTAATATGCCCGCTAAATATGTACACGTCGCTTGCGAAATAACAATATGTATAACATATGTGTCTATCAACATTATTTCCTCGACAAATATTGTGTACAGAAAGTGGACAATAGAAACGTGGACACAGAGGACCTTTCATGACATTAACAATATGTCATCAAAATCAACACGTTATTATTTTCCCCAAGAAGGGAATATCAAGCAGTAGCGAACGAAGTCATACATTAGAACATCAGCGCCATTTTGTCACGTTGTACACTTAACGAATAGCATTCGCTCACGTCAATCATGCGAAAAAAAATAATTAATATTTAAATTAAAACGCTGCTTATTAGCAAAACAGTGATGCGATAGTTTGCGGTCTTAAAGTTGGAAGCATGTTCGATTGTGTTTGTTAAAACTTAATCTACGTTGTGGGGGGGAGGGACTTGGCTGATGGACAACAGGCTTTTTAACCCTGGCTACGACTGTGGTTATATAAAACACCCGTAGTACATGTCCGTTGCCCGACAGCAACTACCTATAAGCGTACACATCAACTCGAAGGTAAACTTTATCATTCTTAATCGGCTTCACAGATTCGGTGGCATCTCTAAATTCGTTCAGCGACGTGACGTGTCGTGTCGTGTCGTGTCGTGTCCTGACGTATAATCTAACACCCGTCAACGATAGCTAACCGCCGACACTTTAATCGGTTTCATCCATTCTGCATCGATTGTATCTCTAACTCATCAACCGACGAGCATGCATCGGATCTGTTTCCATCCATTTCATGCGCCAAACAAGTCTGGCAAGTACGCACTATGAGTAACCCATTCAACACGTGGACCGTTGCAGCGTCACTCAGCGGTCGTGCCATTGACCATGGCCGAGAGTATGGTAGTCTGGATGGAGACGCTGATGAGAAGGAAGAGCCAGAAGAAGAAGCGGTCGACCGCTTGAGCCACACGGAGCCACTCGGTCTCTATCCGGGCATCGTTCATCTGCCGGAGTGTCTGCGACGTGTGCCGATGTTGGAACGAGTAGTGATCGTTGAATACCTCCAGCTCGATGTCGTTCATGCAGTCCCCGTTGTATCCGGGTTTTACGTCCGGCAGCGAGCGAGTCGACTTGAGCACGAAGCACGGCCTGTAGACGAACGAGGCGAACCTGACGACCCAGCGAGGGCACGGCTGGTGCGAGTTGCGCTTGCCGTAGATGTTCGTCACGATGACGGCCATGAACAACGCCAACGTGACCATCAGCATTGTGGCGCAGAAGAGCATTCCTGAAGAGAAAACAGTGCCATTTGTTTGATGCCTGACTGAGATGAGTAGGCATAAACCCATGCTAGAAAGAGGTTACAGTGTGTTGCATAAAGGAGCTACAGGCAACATTAGTAGACGTCAATATTTGTGCATCAGATAGGTTCGTGTGGCTGCGCGCGTTAGTGTGTTTTACATGTTTGTGAGTGAGATTTGCAATTTATAAAATATATTGAACTAGAAGGCAACATTTCAATAACAAAATAGAAAGATAGATGGAGGGAGATGGGAAGAAAGGGAGAGAGAGGTAGAGAGAGGGAGAGAGAGAAAGAGAGAGAGAGAGAGAGAGAGAGAGAGAAAGAGAGAGAGAGAGAGAGAGAGAGAGAGAGAGAGAGAGAGAGAGAGAGAGAGAGAGAGAGAGAGAGAGAGAGAGAGAGAGAGAGAGGAGATTTTAATGTGACATTTCTTTTGGAGACCATATGGTCCGTAGATTAGCATTCACAACGCCCGATAATTTGCGTCAGCGATAGGCCTCAGGAAATTACATGTAGACTGTCACAACTCGCTTAGTTATTAACGTGCTATGTCTGGCAGCCGGATCAAACAGTCAAACATCTTCAATTACAGACAGCCACCAAACCAATTGGCTCAACATGACTGTGGATTTGGCAGTAAATGACAGCGGAATAAGAAAGTATGTGATCAAACGAAATATAACCTAGGTATGACCAGATAGTGTCACTCTGGCATAACTTATATATATATATATATATATATATATATATATATATATATATATATATATATATATATATATATATATATATATATATATATATATATATATATATATATATATATATATATATATATATATATATATATATATATATATAATAATATATACATATACATAATAATATTATGTGATCCACTGAAACTACAAGCGGCTGAATGTTATTTGGTTTCTCTTGAAAATGTTATAACTTTGGATTAAGGTAAATAAGACCTGGTAGTAGATGTGTACTAGCGAAATTCCTGGCATATCCACCACTTAAATGCACACCTATTGACTACAATAAACGCGTATTTGTAACATGTTTCACTTGCGCCTTTCTAAGTGCGATGTCACACTTTGACTACAAGACTTGTAGGAGCAAGTAGACTGGGGCAAGTTGACAAGTAATCGTACGATGTCAGTATTTAGTCTATATAATCTGATTCATTAATGACGTGTGCCTGCCGTGATAATTATTGTAATAAGTAAGCCCTGATACAATGTGGTCATTATCGTATGCATAACTATGACTATGTGGCATGATGAAAATTACTTTTTTAATGTGATTGATCAGATGGTCAGAAACTATCGACGAAACACAACTGGAAGGGCGTGGAGCGAGCATGATCTGAATGCTGCAACACACGATGTGAAGGAGGGAACCGTGTTCTGCAACTAGGCTGCAGCGTCATGAATGATAGCGGAAGCGACACTACGGCGCTATTTGAAGACAGACGACGATGTGTTTGCGGTAATTGTCAGTTGGTCTCTACTGTCCAGTCGTACTATCTACTTCATCGAAATTACCGTTATCTTGTTGTTAAGTGGTCATTCAACTTGGAATAATTTAGTGGGAAGCGTTGGATCATGCCATCTTTGGCTGTGTAATATCTTGTTACACTCTTAGCAGGACAAATTAATGGGCTACTAAGTTTGCCCTCCCCCTTCTGAGAATAATATTCTCACCCTCAATGTGCCACGGTTAAATTCACGAATCGTGACGTATGGCGTAAAAAAATGTGATGAATAGTCCAAAGAAATAATTTTGTTGTTTCTAGGTGACAGGAAATATTTTTGCACGCCTAATTAACAGAAAGGTGATGATAAATTTCAAGTGTAACGTGTAACTCATCTCAAAATGTCACTACGTAACAGTTCCTCTCCCTCCCTATCCAATTAATATAACGATGCCATGTTTAGAATATGCCATCTCCTGGAGGTCGGTGCAAGAAAACATTCCACCGTGTCCAGCTGGATGATCTCAAGTGATACATTACGGAGACCGACAATCGATTTTTCGGACTAACGACCGTCCAATGTAAGCACCTGGCCTTCGAATTTGCAGAGCGGAATAGCACCTTACACTCATTCAATAGGAATAAAGATGGCTGGTAACGACTGGTTGCAATCCTTCTTAAGTGAGTGCAAAATTAGCCTAAGAACACCGGAAGCCAATTCGATTGCAAGAGCAATGGACTTCAATAAAGTGGAAGTTGGAGTTTTCTTTCGCAACCTTAAACAGGTGCGGCAGGAGAACGCCTTCACTGCACACAATATCTACAATGTAGACGAATATGGATTGTCAACAGTCCCTACAAAGCTGCCAAAGGTATTGTCGCCAACTGGCACTAGGCGTGTCGTAGAGATTGTGCGAAGAGAGAGAGAGAGAGAGAGGGGGGACGTAAATGTGGTATGTAGCTTCAACGCAGGAGGCGACTACGTACCGCCTTCCTCCGTTTTCCCCGGGCAGAGGTTGCTGCCAGAGCTGCTGACCGGATCCCCACCGGGGCAGACGCAGCTGCACGAATGAGTGGATGGATGACTACAGAAACCTGTGCCATATATCTCGAACATGTTGTGAAGTATGTGAGAAGCTCTGCCGAATCAAAACTGCTGTTACTTGTGAACAATCGCCATCATACACCGAACACACCGGCACATGAAGACAAACAAGTGATGTGCTCGGCGTGTAACACGACGATTGCGGATCCTCCGACCGAAGACTGGATCCAGTGTGACCGACGATGGAACGACTTGTGGCCCGGTGTTGTTCTAGTTACGAAGGATACGGACAGTTTACGTGCGATCTCTGCTGAACGTTGAAACACTAAATAACTGATTAAGGCTTGTCATGTCAACTAACCCCATCACGAAAGTCGTCTTACCCCAGGTGTGGGATAAGACTGTTAAAATAAATTAACTAGCTGTTAAAATAAATTATCCCTTTACCTCTAATTGCATTTGATGTTTTATTTTTCTGAAAGAAATTTCACTTGTGCTGTTTAATTTATGCTATTTCCAGATAATTGATTATTAACAAAAGTCACATAAATTACCTACTAATCCTTAGCGTCGTTAACTTGCACCAGTTTCCCCTACATAATACTATATTTAGTCATTGTGCTTATTTAATAATTGTTTTATGTGTACCTTTTGTTATAGTAATCCTTTATGATATATATATATATTGTGTGTGTGTGTGTGTGTGTGTTATATATATATATATATATATATATATATATATATATATATATATATATATATACAACACACATATATATATATATATATATATATATATATATATATATATATATATACAATCGTATATATATATATATATATATATATATATATATATATATATATATATATATGTATGTATATATATATATATATATGATTACACATATATTTATATATATATATATATATATATATATATATATACACAATCGTATATATATATATATATATATATATATATATATATATATATATATATATATATATATATATATATATATATATATATATATATATATATATATATATATATATATATATATATATATATATATATATATATATATATATATATATATATATATATATATATATATATATATATATATATATATATATATATATATGTATATATATATATATATATGTGTATATATATATATATATATATATATATATATATATATATATATATATATATATATATACATACATACATACATATATATATATACACACACACACACACACACACACACACACACACACACACACACACACACACACACACACACACACACACAATCGTTCACATATAATTTTAGCATATGCATGTTTTGTACCAGTACCTGTACTTTTATATAAAATTTGTGATTGCTAATTAAATAAATAATAATAGGGAATAAATAATTATTATAATGTAGGCCGATGAGAGGGGGCCTCTCACCTAGGATAGGGATGGCGTCGGGGGTTGGTGGCATCATCTCTCCGACCATGAGAAGGAAGACGACTAGAGCGAGCAGAATAGTGATCTCAAGGTTCACCTTCTCGCCCGATTCTACAGGCAAGAAGAAGCCAAGGAAAGAGATAATGTAGATGAGCATGCACGGCGCTATGAGATTGATGACGTAGAACAGACTGCCTCGTCGCATGTGTATCGAGAACGTGACGTCAGGATACGGCTCCTTGCAGCAAGCGTAATACTTCACGTGTCTCTCGGCCGTGATGCCGTCCACCGCCCACTCCTGGTTCGTCGGGATGTAGTAGACGGTGTTGGCGAAACTGTCATTGTAGCGCACGTCCAGCTGGTCGCCGCTGTGCGTCCACGAGATGAAGATTATGTCGCACTTCTGCCGGTCGAACGGGAAGTTCTGCACGTTCAGCGTGCAGTAGGTCTTTATGAGGGCCGGATATAGCCAGAGCACGTGGCCGTTCGAGCTGACGATGGTATTTGTGACCATGTAGTCGTTGAATTTGTCGCCAGCGCTGGAACATCATAGCACACATCATTAACGACAGCGGCGTAATCGAATCTCGCAAGTCGATATCATTTATCACGTGTTCATGTTCGTAATACTTTTGATTTAGTGATTAGCAAATATGCATGATACATTTTCGCCGCGTAAGCCGCGAGCTTTTACGGGTGTTAATTACACGTGCGTGAATGATGGCCTGGTGCGTGAACGATGGCCTGGTGCGCTAATGCATAATATTATCTCAGCAGGAAAACGTGTCGTCTCAGAATCGTTAGTTATCTGCATCTGGTTCTCTTGTTACCATTGTTATTTCGCTTTGGTTCTCTCTCTCCATCTCCCTCTCCCTTCTTCCCCCTCCCTCCCTCCCTCCCTTTCTCCCTCCCTCCCTCCATCCCTTCCTCCCTCCCTCCCTCCCACCTCCCTCCATCCCTCCCTCCCTTCTGGTGTTAGGAAATGTAAATAAACAAATTACATATCAATATAAAGTTTATTTTGTGTAATATTTATATTTTGTAAATTTGCTATGTAACCATTGTGATGGGCATATTGTTGTTTGTTTAATTTGCAACGGGTCTATTAATACATTGTATTTATACGGAGAGACAACATTGACTGGTCATTGTACATTTAACGTTTGTACAGACACAATATAAACAAGTTTCTAAGATAAAATACTACATGAAGTCTTTAATGACATAGACAGATGGGTCGGATTAAGCAATGATTTTATATAATATTAAATTGCGCGACGTCAAGCATATCGTCGATCGACTGGCTACTTTGCAAAACAAATTTGTCACGGTTTCTCTTACAAAAACAAGTAAATATTAAAAATTATTATAATTATATAGTCTACCACATTAAAAATTATCATAATTATATAGTCTACCATGAATGTTACATTTGAGTTAATATATTAAAATAAAATAGATATTCGCTTAACTTTGTCATGTGCATGATGATATATGCTCTAATGTGTAGACTCATGCTAACGTTGGTTGTCGACTTACAAGTTTGATATAACCAAATCTGGTGTCCACAGCTGATTTGCAGGGACACGGATTGTGTCGACACCGCCGAATCTAGCAGGGTCCCAGGTTAAGTATTCATCTATCCATCTCTGAAACCACAAGACAGATGGAGGTAATATATGAGGATGGCGGAGTAGTACATTGTTAAGTACATGTACAATATTTGTTGCTTGATTCGCAACGATTGGTTAAAATTGGAGATGGCTGGAGCGTTTGACTACAGTGCACATGTGTGCACAGTGCACTTGTGCGCACAGTGCATATGTGTGCACATTGTGCATCTGTTTACAGGTCGTGAAATCAGTAATTTGTTGATGGCTAGCAACTTGGGCAGGTTGTGACATCTCGCTAATTATAAAACAACTTTAAGACAAACTTTGTTTACCTCACAAGAAACTCGATTGGCCGAAATATTTGGAGATATGAACCTTATGAGGTAAACAATGTATAATCTAACAAGTCAAGAAACTGAATGGAATCTCTGTGCATTCAAGTAACTTTAAAACATTTATTTAATTAATTAATGCATAATTAAAATGTGTTTCATCGGTCTATATACTTATATAACAACACAAGGATAGTGCCTATGCAACTTAGGTTAGCTCTAGGGCAAAAATAAAATAAGGCATGACAACCACGGCGTGGTCTAAGCACAAAGAGATACCCGCCTGCCGTATCGCCAACAGGGAGGTGAAGGTCTGCTGCTTCTCGTTCTGAAAAGTACAAAAATATTGAATAGCATGTAAATAGCAGGTGACCAATAGGTAGACAGGAGAGAAACAACAGGAGAGAAACAGCAGGAGAGCAACAACAGTAGAGAAACAACAGGAGAGAAACAAAAGGAGAGAAACAACAGGAGAGAAACAAAAGGAGAGAAACAACAGGAGAGAAACAAAGGAGAGAAACAACAGGAGAGCAACAACAGGAGGTCAGTGAGTGAATCTCAGACGAACAACAAATAAACAACGTATTAACAGTAGATGAACCGTTATTTTGTTAATTGCTGGCTCGCATTCCTTATGACTCCACAATCTTACGGGGATGTACTCGTGCACACATACACATAAACGCATGTGCGTACGCACACACGCACACACACAAAAGTCAGATATTGCCTCACTGTCTTTTCCAGGCAGGTTTAATGTTTGCCTGCGTTTTCCATTACGAATGATCTAGAACACCTGCGGGAACATCTGGTTTTACACAACATGTCTGCGTAGACTGACGACGTATCTAGATGCTTCCCCAAAACTGCTATATAGACATGTCTAAACTAAAATTATTTCATCATATATATAAATATATCATTGATTCATTCATTAATTTATCGATTGATCGTCTTACCGTGTCCAGTATGTGGTAGAGCGATAGAGCGATTGTCACTTCGACCGTTGTGTTGTCCTGTCGTACGGGCCTCGTTGTTTGGTCGTAACGTTTCAAAATCTCCTTCTTTATCTTGTATTCATTCGAGCGTTTAATGGTGTTTTTCACCGGATATGACCTGTCTTGCTGGGCGAGCCCGGCTCCTGTAGCAGAGTGGTACACACCTATAGTTGAAGTTGATATGGTTGAACGTGACAAGCCAAAGCTAAAAACAATGTTTGTAGCGTTAGGGTAAAGCGTCGGCAGCAGCATTTTTATTTCATATTTCCTATATAATATATATATATATATATATATATATATATATATATATATATATATATATATATATATATATATATATATATATATATATATATATATATATATATATGTATATATATGTATATATATATATATATATATATATATATATATATATATATATATATATATATATATATATATATATATATATATATAAGTTTCACAAACCGTTGATGGAATGTTAATTTTGCAACTTCCTTAAGTTCATGCATGCATACGACATTTTGCACTTTATTGTAGACTGCTAAATGTAATAAAGCCGTGATGGTCTTGTGTTTTGTCCATTCGTGGGTTCTTAATAACATATGTTAAGCTCCATGAATAAATGTAGTTGCTTGTGCGAAGCATCTAACAAAATTGAGGTTTTCATGTAGAAACATCATGGGACTTGCACAGCGAAAAACACCCGTAGCCCAGTTGGATCTATTTAATTTTTCTCGTATAAATAGTGGACGATTAAAATGCGCGTATGTTAAGGTATTTTAATATCAAATTAAATCCAATGTACAATATGTCATTTAACACTGCACGCTGAGAATAAAGCTGAACGTACAAATCAGCACTGAGCGACCAACTATTCACACGAACCTGTTCTCCGCCGGGAAGGGGGATGGGTCACTGGACGGATGGGTAGTGATTGGGCGGAGGGACGGGTTAGAAGGTATGCGGTGTGTGTGTGTGCGTGCGTGCGTGCGTGCGTGCGTGCGTGCGTGCGTGCGTGCGTGCGTGTGGACGTCGTACGTGTGCGTTTGTGTGTGTGTGAAATGACGATTGGATACACTGGAGATTGGAATGTGTTGTTTTAGAGGATGTCATTAGCATTTCATCGCCAACACACAAATAAATATACCAAACAGCCAATGTTCATTATTTCGTCAGTTAGGTAGGACACGATTTCTCATCTAAAATATAACTTTAACTTAATATGTAAATTGCAGTCAAACTACATAGGTGTAGAACTCAAGGAAAACTATATTATGATAATCAGGCAGATTTGATCGCATAACCAACATACAAATGTGCGTACGTACGTGTGGTGACGTATCATATCTTATTGATAATTATTGCAAATACAACACAGTATGATGCACAGTGGAATGCTGTAAAGGTAATGGATCAAAGAGATTGGCGATAACGACCTGGACCTAACATAACGGCGTCAACAAACTGCACATGACGATAACCAACCCCATTACAGCGGTACGTTAGCAGTAACGTAATTTCCCTTTGCAGCATCGCAGGATTTACACCCGGCCGTTGCTATCGCACAATCTGCTCCACAGTTATGACCGTTCAACCGCCCACCTCGCGACCTCCACACCTCGTATCGAGCTGTCGCCGCCTTGAATAATATTAATTTTCTAAAGCCGACACACTGGGCGCCGATCTGATCAGGTTGTCGCCGTGCGCTGTTAACATAATACGGCGGGCCTCTTGAAACCAGCTTTTAATTCCGTCCGTCGCGATCACCAGATCCACCGACCTTGTTGACACCGTTCATTCGCCAGATCGCAATCACAACGACTGTTGTTCGATATCCCATTAACATTTCCTTTCAGCTTGTTCGTTCGCGCTAGTTCAGCCAGCTGTATAAATGAGTACCTCACTGTAGACAGTGGCGTAGCTATGTAACGTATATCTTTCGCGCAAGAAGTTGGATGTTCACTAGACACATTGAATGTGTGTTGTAATTAATATTTAACACGATTTAACAAGATTGCCATCCAAGGCAAATGCCCAGATGGCAAGTGGACAAGGAAGCCATTGGCTTATCTAGAGTCCAACTGTTTTTCATCTATGTGTAACCCGCCCTCCTGAGATATGTGTCAACCTTGTTTTTAAACAGATTCACGCTGCTAGCATTTACACCATCTGTACACATTGTGTTCCATTAATTTATTGTCCTCTGTGTTAATGAGTGCTTCGTGATATCCAATCTACACCGATCCTTTACTAATGTTTACTTATAAACTTCAATTTGATCTCTCCTCCTTGTCTCTTGGGTTGCTAAGCCACGTTCTTCATAACTAATCTCTCATTTCTGAAATCGTTTTAGCTGCTCTCCGCTGTATTCGTTCAAGCGTATATATATATATATATATATATATATATATATATATATATATATATATTCTAAATGAGGCATAACTATTGTTTATATATCCGCAAATTTATGTACGTTGCTTTTTTAAATTATCATCCAAGTCTTTGACATAATATATTAAAACTGCTTCCTCAACTGATTTAGCCTATGGCGCATCCGGTTCGTCGATGTCCTAATATGTAGTATGTGAATAGTTTAAGTAATATCCACAGTCGGTTTAAATAAAAAATGCGCATTTTTTGTCAAATCATCGAAATAATTTACTTTAGTCGTTACATCTGGTAAGGCTAAAAATAGTGGATATCCAAAACAGTAAACACTTCATGGGGTCAAGGCTGATCATGGGCGTGACTTCCATCTTCTCCCAGATCACGTGACAACGTTATGTCACCAATGGTGAAATTCGTGAGTTTTTAGCGTTTCCATTTTAATTTAAATAATTCTGCAGAATTAAATAATTTAATTTGCCTGATGATTTCACACAAAAACTACGTACAAACGTTGCTCAAACGAGCTAGCATGTCGTAGTGGATACTAGGTAGATTTGAAAAATGAATTTCAAATGAGACGAGAGAAAATCGAATTGATGAGGCACCTTTAAGAATAATAAAGGCCTAATACTGTTCCTTGTGCTACCCCACTCAAAACTTATTTCCCGTTTGAAATCTACCCATCTGCTACAATACGCTGTATTTTGTCAGTCAGCCATTTTCATATCCAGTCGATTATGCCATCCCAGGTACCATGGGCTTTTAATTTAAGTAATAATCTATGATGTGGCACTTTGTCGAAAGCTTTCTGAAAATCTAATTAGATACTATCTACTGGTGATTCCACGTCTATCCACTTAGTGATTTCTTCGGAAAAAACATATCATATTTGTTAAGCATGACCTCGCTTTTACGAATCCATGTTGAGATGATTTACAAATTTTTGCCTAACAATTCCACCTTATGGTGTTTAATTAATAATAATTTACATATCACTGATATTACACACACACGTCTGTAATTCGCTGACTTATTTCTAGAACACTTTTTAAATAAATAAAATAATGGTATGATGTTTGCTTCCTTCCATTCAAAAGGAACCACTCCCTCTTTTAATGACAAGTTGAATACTCTTGCAGGTAGTAAACTAATTTGTTCTACTGTTTCCATTAGTAGTTTTGGCGGAATTCCATCCACTCCATGTGATTTATTATCTTTCATTGCGTTTATTTTCTCAGCTATCATTTCTGGAGTTACAATTAACTGCTCTAAATAGTCCGATTTAGCCTCCTGAATTTTGGCAGCTGGAACTAGTAATGAACTAATATCCTCTCTGGTAAACACTGAACTGAAGTATCCATTTAGGTCTTCCACCATTACAAAACATTGTGATAATATATTTCCAGTACTGTCTTCTAGTGGGCCAACCTTGTTTCGTACGTTTTGTTTACTCCTGACATATGAATAAAAACTCTTGCTTTTATTTTTTTTATGTTACATGATAACGTGTTTGCTCATAGCTTCTATTATATTTTCTAATTTCAATCGTAGATGCATTAAGTGCCTCTTTGTAATTTGTGTAGTCTTCGTCCTTTCTGGTGCGCCTATAAACCCTCCACATAGTGCTGTGTACGTTATTTTTCTAATAGTTTCTTTTGGCAAGTATTTCTTTGTAGACCGTTTTCCTTGTTTCTTAAAAGAATAAATGGTTTAATTATCTTCCCAACATTCAAGTGATCTCTTATTCCTCAGCATGTTATTCCAATTTAGCTTTGCTAAGTATTTTCTCATATCTTTATAATTACCTTCGTGGAAGTTTCTCCTGTATTTCTCCTGATATATGCATCAAAACTATTGCTGTCATGTTTTATGTTACATGATAATTTTTGCTCATAGCTTCTTTTAAATTGTCTAATTTCATTCGTAGCTGCATTAAGTGCCTCTTTGTAATTTCAGTAGTCTTCGTCGTTTCCGGTACGCTTATAAACCGTCCACATAATTTTTTGTAGGCTAGTTTTTTTTTTAAGGGAACATATTGTTCAATGATACTCTCAATTACACATTTTAGAATGTTTCAACATTTAATTGAGATCTTATTCCTCATCATGTTATTCCAATCTAGCTTTGCTAAGTATTTTCTCATTTCTTTGTATTTACCTTTGCGGAAATTTCTCCTGTATTCGTTTTATTTGTACTTTTTTATTTTACTTTTATGTCAAAATGTATCTGACTATGATCACTGTTACCCAATGGTTCATGTACTTTGACATTGTCCATTAATTCGTTTTGTGAAGACAAAACCATATCTAATAATTCTCTCCCCTGGTTGGTTCAAACAAGTGTTGAGTAAAGAAGCTATCCTGTATTAAAAATATAAACTGTTGGTCCTCACCACTGTACTCTCTAGATATTTCCATTGTATGTATCCATGTTTAAAATCCCCCATTATGATACATTCCCTTTAATCACTTCATTTATAGCGTTTTGTATTTTAGTGTTATCCTCTTCGTTTTGTTTGGACTTCGGTAAACTAATCCAACAGTAAATGTTGAATATCCTGTAAAAGTGTTGCACCAGCAGCTTCATCACAATTTGCTTCCCTTTCTAATTTTATTTCGTAAGCCTGAATAGATTATTTAATATATAAAATAACTCCCCCTCCCCTTCTTCCTATTCGATATCTCCAATCAATCCTAATTCAGCATCTGCTAAGTGAGGTCAATATCTTCTGCCATACGGTTTAATTCGTTTTTCGTATTTACTAAGTTCCTTGCATTTAAACACACGCATTTAAAACCAGCTTCAAAAATGTTTTCAGGACATTTTGTTCCTGGTATGCATGTGTGTGTGTGTGTGTGTGTGTGTGTGTGTGTGTGTGTGTGTGTGTGTGTGTGTGTGTGTGTGTGTGTGTGTGTGTGTGTGTGTGTGTGTGTGTGTGTGTGTGTGTGTGTGTGTGTGTGTGTGTGTGTGTGTGTGTGTGTGTGTGTGTGTGTGTGTGTGTGTGTGTGTGTGTGTGTGTGTGTGTGTGTGTGTGTGTGTGTGTGTGTGTGTGTGTGTGTGTGTGTGTGTGTGTGTGTGTGTGTGTGTGTGTGTGTGTGTGTGTGTGTGTGTGTGTGTGTGTGTGTGTGTGTGTGTGTGTGTGTGTGTGTGTGTGTGTGTGTGTGTGTGTGTGTGTGTGTGTGTGTAAATATAAAGGTTTAGGGCCATTAATTACGATTTAGATTACGTCCAAAATCATTCACAAATAGTGTTCAATTCGTGAGCATATTCAAGTTTATAACAGCATCAGTACAACGCATACTTTGTACAGGTTGGTATTAGTAGACGCATGTCAATGTTTCACAATCACTACACGCTAAGCCGAGTCACTGCTGGGCAATGCAGTAGGTCATAGGTAAGTGGAAATCTTCAGATTTGTTCTAAAAACAAAATGACACACAGTGGTGATAAGCTGGCTTTCTAAGTTATAATGCTTTTATAAAACCAATGTACCTTTGCAGAAGGGGCGGCCTTATAAGAGGGTAACTATTATATTTGTGCGCGCTTGCGTATGTATATATGTAACCTGCAGAAATGTGGATAACTATAAGTCCTGCCATCTGGTGTCTTTTTGGGGAAACTCTGCACCCCCACCCTTCTGTATCGGGTACCGCCAATGCTATCCTGTGTATTCTTTCTAGCGTATCTATGTCATTCTTACAATATGGCCTCCAAGCTGGCATACACTGTGTTACTTAAATAATCGGACGATCCATTGTATATCAACGACTATGTATATGATGTAATTCATCGTCGTATCAGCGACGTTACAGCGGGGGCTATGAGCAGGCCCCGTCGACACGCTTACGGGCACAACGCTCATGAATCTCACAAGCGGACCTAGTGATATCTCGATACAAGCACTGCGGGGTACTTAAGGCTAACCCGGATCAATATGAATGCCTACATTAGATAAACGAAGCAGGACGATGTGATTTCGCGAAGAGTTTCGAGTACGCGTAATCACGTAGCAGGTAATGCAAGCGTGGTATGACATTACTGATAGGCGTACGCAGTAAATTGCAGTCCGGCATATTATTGGTACAATCAACATCACATGGGATGTTATAGTATATACAGCATTTAAGGTAGAAATGGCATATAACATCTGTTCACTGTTCGTAACTCAGCAGGATACAGTTTGGTTCGCCATTGTATAATATTGTTAATTGACTTTCAGCTTAATTTCAAATGGACTATATGCAATACGTACATTTTTAATGAAATAAAGGATATGTCAAAAACAAAAAACAATGAGAGAATACAATAACCCAATAATCCATGTTTACTGCTGCCATCTGTATGTGTTAGTTTGGGCAATATTGGAAGGAAACACCCATCTCTAGACAAACTGCATGATGTGTTGTTATGTTCGGAATAGAAGATATCTGTAGACATGCTTGGCTGCACGTCGACGAATGACTTCAGTCATTGTAAAAGACGACCAGCAGGGTCTGACCAACCATGGCCCTGCTGGCGATTATTCAACCGTCTGCGCATCGGAGTGGTGCTACACTGGCGATACGCAGTCAACGAATTCGGAGAATACCAGAGACCAGTCAGAACCCGTGCAGATTTGGTTACGTTGGTGCGTGTTGCGAACACTCATAACTGTTCCCGTTTTCTCACTTACCGCATCGATTGGGATTAGGAAGGGAGTTTAGATTGGAGCACTTCCAAACACTCGCACATGTCCCACCTCAACCGCTGCCGACTACCGGATCCGTGCACACTAGAAGACATAGCAACCGTCTCGAGTCAGCGGGCAGAGGCATGCGCCAGGAAATGGCAACATCTCGTGTGACGGACACGACAAAAAGAAAAAATACCACCTCGGCATATATAAATGTGTGTGTGTGTGTGTGTGTGTGTGTGTGTGTGTGTGTGTGTGTGTGTGTGTGTGTGTGTGTGTGTGTGTGTGTGTGTGTGTGTGTGTGTGTGTGTGTGTGTGTGTGTGTGTGTGTGTGTGTGTGTGTGTGTGTGTGTGTGTGTGTGTGTGTGTGTGTGTGTGTGTGTGTGTGTGTGTGTGTGTGTGTGTGTGTGTGTGTGTGTGTGTGTGTGTGTGTGTGTGTGTGTGTGTGTGTGTGTGTGTGTGTGTGTGTGTGTGTGTGTATATCGTTCTGCCACATGTAAAGCGGCATATAATGGCGAGGGTGTGAAACGCCATTGGTTGCAGTCGTTGGTAGATGAAGACAACCTATCGAGAACCACATTAATGGTATAGGCATTTATGGTCACTTCCAAGGTTAGGGTACGATCACCGATACCACCCGGTGCTATCCAGGAATAGGTTATTACCGGTACTACTCAGATTCAAGTAGGATCAACGAGAGAAAATATAACTAGACGCGAAAACATGGGAATAGTGATAGGTGCTGACACGGTTCAAAAAAGAGCACATGTGATGTGACAGCGCACTATCCGTCTTCAATTGCTTGCGTGAACACTATCGACACTATCTCCAATCCAAGTCCAAAATTGAGTTATACACTGTAATTGGCGCTCATATATGTCGCCTTAATATAGATTATTTCGCTGAGTCATGTCTGATTCGCAACCCAAGCCACCATTGCGGACCAATATAAGGCCAACTACCAGACGGCAACTCGTGTACTTAACAGCAGGTACAACATTTTTCAGAATGTTGCATCTAAAGTATTCACACTTACATGTTAGTGCGATACATGTAGTTACACGCATCGTGTGCTTAACAGCAGGTACACAATGTTCCAGAATATCACATCTGAACTATTCATACTTACATGTTAGTGCGATATATCTAGTTACACGCATCTGCTGAACAGCACATATATAAATGTGTATACAATGTTTGAAGGGGTAAATACCAAGTCATTGACGTTTATGTAAATTTACCCCTAACAGTCGTATTAAGGCACTAGTGTTAAGTTTCGCATGTACTTATTGCTCATATACATGAATGACAACCCAGTTATCATAATTATGTATCATGTTACTAGAAAAATATACATTTCAATATATTTGTTGTGATATGAAGTATAAGCACACAGGTTACCACATAAACTTAATTTTTAGTAGCAGTCGTACTAAAACAGTATATTTATGTGGTGACTTTAATGTTGATTTACTACAGTACGATAAACATACTGACACAAATCATTTTGTTGATCAGTTATTCAGTTTCGGGTTACACCCTCTGATAACTAGGCCCACTAGAATTACACGTGATACTAAAACACTAATATATAATATTTTTACCACAGACTTGTGTTCCCACGAGCAGAGTGGTTTAATAATAAATGACATCAGTGACCATCTGCCTATATATGTAGTGACTGAATATATACACCAAGAAGCAAAACATAAAACGTGCATAGGGAAGAGACTAGTTAACGAGGAAAGAAAGAGAGCTACAGTATATCATAAAAGAAATGTAACTGGGATGAACTAGTGACAGAGGAGGATGTCAACATTACATATAATACATTTTCCAACTTGTTTAAAAATTTTTATAACTCAAATTGTCCCGTCAGTAACTGTACGCATGATACAATGAAAAACAAGAGACCCGATAAACCATGGATGACAAATTCATTAAAAAATGCTTGTAAAAAAATCTTACTATATAGACAATTCTTAAAAAACAGAACACATGAAAAACAAGAAAATTACAAGAAATATAAAAATAAACTGACTGCCATATTGAGATATTCAGAAAAAACAGCATTACTCCGACCTTCTAGAATTAAACAAGACGAACATGAAAGAAACATGGATAATTTTAAATACTCTAATCAATAAAAAGCAAAAAGGATCAGAATATTCTACCCAGTTTAAAGACAATACAAATAAAGTCACTGGTATATTTGGTGAGAATATCGCAAATGGTTTTAATAAATTATTTTCAAATATAGGTCCTGCCCTAGCCAGGAATATTCCCAAATGCAACACAAATTTTACACATTACCTGAATAAAAAGGTAGAGGAGACATTATTTCTTAACCATGTCACTGATGATGAGATATTAGCACTAGTAAATACCGGTAGTGGTAAAAGCAAAAATTCAATAGGTCATGATGAAATTGATATGTGCCTAGTTAAGTTGGTAATACCTCTAAAACACATATTCAACAATTCACTATCAAAAAGGAGTCTTTCCGGACAGCATGAACATTGCTCGTGCTATCCCTATATTCAAAACTGGTGATGCACAAGAATTCTCAAACTACAGGCCAGTATCAATATTACCTCAGTTTTCCAAAATACTAGAAAATGTATAATAGATTAATGTCTTTTTTGAATGGTAAACAAATACTGTACAATAGCCAATATGGATTTAGAAAAAAAACCACTCAACATCAATGGCGATATTAGAACTTGTGGAAGAAATGACAACAGCTATGGATAACTCTCGGTCTTCAGTTGCAGCATTTATAGATTTAAAAAAGGCATTTGATACAGTTGACCACAACATACTGCTAAACAATTAAAAAAAAATATGGCATTAGAGGTCCAGCATATAGTTGGATACATAGCTGTCTAAAC
Source organism: Lamellibrachia satsuma (assembly GCA_033239005.1). NCBI lineage: Eukaryota > Metazoa > Annelida > Polychaeta > Sabellida > Siboglinidae > Lamellibrachia > Lamellibrachia satsuma. Next base: position 11,092,401 of record BSQZ01000009.1, on the reverse strand, counting down.
AACAGAAGACAGTATGTCTCAATTAATGGCACACATTCAACTTGCCTAAATATAGCATGTGGTGTACCACAAGGTTCTATATTAGGACCAATTTTATTTATCCTGTATATTAATGACATGTGTAAAGTATCACCTATGACGAAATGTATAATGTTTGCTGATGACACAAACTTCTTGTACACTGGTGATGATATAGCAGAAATATGCAAAACTGTATCTACAGAATTTGATAAATTAAGTACATGGTTTAATGAAAATAAACTTTCTTTAAATGTTTCAAAAACAAATGTTATGGTATTAAGTAGGAAAAAGATAAACAATACTCTCACAGTTAGCATAAATGGTACTAATATTGAAAGAGTATATATTACAAGATTCCTTGGTGTACTCATTGACCATCAATTGGATTGGACTGACCATATTAAGAGGATAAAAAATAAAATTGCTAAGAATGTGTCTGTCATGAATAGAGTTAATCACCTGTTGAATAGTCATGCATTATATTCCTTGTACTGCACTCTTATCATGCCGTATCTGAACTATTGTTGTGAAGGTTGGGGAAATACTTATAAAAGCAGAATACACACTCTCCATATGCTACAGAAAAAGGCTATACGAATATGTAAACATGAAGGGTACTTGTCACACACAAGACCAATCTTTCTCTACTTTAAAACTTTGTGTGTGTGTGCGTGTATGATATGATAGACTACACAACACAACGATTTGCTTCCAGATCGTCTATTGTGTTACTTTAAGAGAGTATGTGATAGTTACAATCACAATACTCGCAACAACTAACAACAATTACAAAATAAAATATAGTAGAACGTTACAAAAACCTGCTTGTATTAGTATTAAGGGTCCTAAGTTACGGAATCAATGACATCCAGACCTGCAGAAAGGTTTATCAATTTAAAAGTCATAACAGATTGTTCCTACACATATATGAACAGTTGGATTATTATTAATCATCAATTTAGTGTTTTTTATGTATTTGTATCTATGTACATTGTATTACACATTGGTTGATGTATGCCTATGTATACTCTAATATCCAGTATAATTAGCAACTTATAAGTAAATGTTGCTAAACTGTAAACTAGTCAGTTGTGATTATTTAATTTAAGAAATAAGATTGTAAATGATTAATAGGGAATGCAAAATATAAGTTTTTATAACTTTATGCATTTCCTTTCAACATATTTGTAAAATTATTATTTAGGTTTTATATATTCACAGCATCCTGATTGGTGTGTTTTGAGATATAGCTTACGTATTGCTGCACCTTGTATATATGTTTATGTTGGATAAATTCAGTTCAATTCAATTCAATATGGTTTTTAGCTTGAAGCACTGATTCGTATAACATAAAATAAAGACACCACAACCCTACTCATAACAATGCGTAGTGCGTGACAAGGAAATAGCTTATTTAAACTTCCTCAAAGTGTATTTTTTAAATATTCGAAGAATCCGAAGAAATGACGAATTTGAAATATACGTAACAAAACGTAACGATCGTTGACCTAATTCTTCACCCGATCAAACCAATCGTCCGCCTGGTTTATACAACTGCCACATGTAACTGCCATCTCAGTACAACCAGGTACGGGCCCAGTGAGAATATTTTAAATGCTCCGTTGCTTTATGGCATTTTCCCTGTATCTGACTTTTGTCAAGGTTTTTTCTCATCAGATCAATCCTGCCGCGCTCTCTTGCCGAAGTAAGAAGCAGCACAGACGTTCTTTCAGCATACGAGAAAGCGTTTCCATGTCTTCTCATCATCTGCGCTTCCTCCGATATCAGGCCAAATAGTTATTTCTAGTTTGTGCTGGAGGTGTTTGTGCCATTTATTTATAGGCATTATTTATAGGCACGCGATATCTTGGTGAACTGTACTGTGCATAGACATTTAGTGTATGTTGTGAAAACATCATGTTGCATCTATAAGGAGACGAATGAACCAAATATGGAAGTTGTAGGTGTTTCATTGTTACACTAGCAATCATCATATTGGGGTAAAAATACAATTGCTAATTACAGTTATAGCATCATATATACGCATTTACGATAATAACACTTCACACTATCAACTACTATTATAATTACATTGCTTCAAAGCTCAATTACAATGCTACATAAAAAGGACCAGTTGCAATAGTTCTTGTGTTGAGTGCAACTATATTGTCTTATAAAGGATGATTTCGTTTATCATAGGTGAATTCATGCATTCTTGCTACCAACGTTAGGCTCAAGTACAACTGTCAATTACAATTGCCTCAAATACAATTATAGTGTTGTGAAAAATCAATTACAATGTATGTGTAACTAATTACAAATTGTGCAATTACAATTCCAATGGAGCCAGTCCCTGGTCTGTATCTACGTCGTGTGTTGTTCCTGTTGGTTTGCCTAAGTGTGTTCGGGAATATTGAGTTCTGCTAATTTCTACTGGAATAGTGAACGGATTGAATTTGACATTTAGATGTGGATATTTTAGTTCAGTGCTTACCAGAGAGGATATTAGTTCAATACCAGAAAGAGAATAGAAATAGAGGACACAAGGTAACATTAGTAAAGGAACAGTGTCGATTGGATATCAGGAAGTACTCGTTCCTCAATACATGAATGGAACAAATTATCTACAGCTTGTGTAACTGCTAGCAGCGTGAATATGTCTAAAACAAAGTTGACACATATCTCAGGAGGGTTGGTTACCCATAGATGAAAAATAGCTGGACACACGATAAGCCCATGGCTTCGTTGTCCATTTGCCATCTGCACCTTTGCCTTGGATGGCAATCTTGCTAAATCTTGTTAAATGTCACCGTTATGATCGCCAACTCGATGTTCCAGTTTCCGTTGTTAAGTCAGCACTCCTTTCCTGAAACGCATTTCTTTATGATGGATGGAACATACCTAACGAGATGCCATCTTATTTCTTTATGATGGATGGAACATAACTAACGAGATAACATCTTATTTCTTTATGCTGGATGGAACATACCTAACGAGATACCATCTTATTTCTTTATGATGGACGGAACATACCTAACGAGATACAATCTTATTTCTTTATGATGGATGGAACATACCTAACGAGATACCATCTTATTTCTTTACGATGGATGGAACATAACTAACGAGATACCATCTTATTTTTATGATGGATGGAACATACCTAACGAGATACCATCTTATTTCTTTATGATGGATGGAACATACCTAACGAGATACCATCTTATTTCTTTATGATGGTTGGAACATACCTAACAAGATACCATCTTATTTCTTTATGATGGATGGAACATACCTAACAAGATACCATCTTATTTCTTTATGATGGATGGAACATACCTAACGAGATACTATCTTATCATCTTAGCATGTACGGTTGACCAATTACCGCAAAATACGCTCTGCGCCTATGATATAACTCCGATTGTAGGATAACGGTAACAATAAACGTGAGAGGAAGTGGTCCTAATTACCGTAAACGAGCCAGATGTTATTATTATTAATACTAGGCGGGACATGCTAAATATAATTTTGCTTTGTGTGACATTGTTTCTTCGTGTAGAAATAACGGTGGCGCAGGGATAATAGGACTATTATGGTTTCATAAATACATTGCATTATTCTACGTTCATCATTCTGCGGGTTGTTTGGATGTAGTCAAACGAAATTAGGAATGGACAATCACCGTTATGTGCTTTAACGTGATATAGTTGATTAAATTACAATCAAAATTATTAAGCGATACGCCATAATTTTGCGTAAATGAAAATTAGCTCGAACTGCAAAACTGTGCTTTCAGACAAAGAATTGAGGTATACACGATGTCATATACACAATTACAGCGGTTGATATCACGTATTGTATAAATTGGGTATGTTGAAAATCGATGCCAGTCCAACAGTGGACCAATTAAGTCATAATCTGTCCGACAGGCCCCATATATACACATTCTGCCAAATATTGATACAGTTAATGTTATGAAAAATGTATACAAATTATTCAGAAACAGCTGTTGCTGGAAAAGCTTTCTACCGACGACTATAGAACTAATACTTGCCACAGCGGTCTGACAGCCCGACATTTTAGCCGTATTTATTGCCTTGTGTGAAAACACGCTACAGGAGTCTGGCAAACAAACGTATTTATAAATTTATTGCTTTACGAAAACACGCCACAACGATCACGCTAGCAAACACAAATTGGCAAGCGAAGTCAAGTCTCAAGTCACATATCTTAATTCTAAGTCAAGTCATGAAAACGTGTGAATCCGATTCGAATCAGCCCCTGTGACTCGAGTACACAAATCTGGTGTGAATAGTCTTCATAACCGTGAATTTACCTTGTATTTGACGACTGGCAGATAATAACGTTTCCTGCAATCCAATAAAGTTTTGAATCATGGGACGTGATGCATTCATCCAGTTTACTTATAGTCACGTTATTTTGTAGAACTAAGATAAACCAGAATAAACGACGCCTGTCATTTCTGACAAGGCACATTACTTTGATATTCGACAAAATGTGCATCGTTTCAATTTAGCAGAACGGTACGTATGACATATCGCTTGTTTACGTCATTGCAATGAGATGTATGTGCCTTTCAACTCGTGTATATGCCTACTTTAGCCGTACATAACCCGTAAAACTGTTGCATATTTAGCAGCATCGATTGCGCGCTGATTTGATCCATCGGCACTGCGCGCAGACGACATTACCGGAGAAACGGACCGTCGATAATAGGATTGGCGCAAATCAACTAGAGAAAAGTATAATCACTGAAGAATCAGAATAAGCAGGTTTCGAGCCCACAACGCAAATTCAAGACAATTTCTACTCGCAACGACGCGAAGGTCCGACTATTCAATTATAGTGCCGCAATCTCGAGCCGGGTACCATGACGTCATCGTGGTACTACGCATTCGCCTGTGAAAACAGCGATACAACGGTCCAGTACCAGGAGCAGATGTGACATTTCTATTTCTAAGGACTTGTACGATCGGTGTTTAATGTAGTCGTTATTTTGACTCTTCAATACGTCTATGTCTAACAGTTTCTATTACATTTTGGCACAAAGGATGCGTTGTATCATATTGAGAAGGTGTGCAGTATATATTTTTAGACAAAGACAAGTAGACCTACATAGTAAACGAATGCACATATTATTTTAATTAAATTGTACACCGTCTACTCCGAAATATATAATATTATTAATATCTTCTTCCTAGATTCCGCCTAGTCTCACGTGCCGAGGATACAGGAGGGCCGATAGGCCAATGCATGCACATTTACATATATACGGCGCATTTTTTCATCTAACGTCTAGGATGATGAAGTGTCGGAATGTTGCTTTTAAATGCATCCAGACTGTTTATGCTAACAATGTGTTAAGGAAGGGAGATCCAGAGTCGAACATTACTAGCGAAAAATAATATAAATGGTAATTGCATCTGGAGCAAGGGACATGAAAGGCTAAGGAACCCTAACCCTAACCCTAACCATTAATAATACTCACAGGAACAAGGCAGTGATTTGAAGATACTCCTACTAGACCACTAACCATTTTGCAGAACTTAGCATCTGCCCTGTGGTATGCTTGCGGCCTCCATCCCAGCTTGTAGCGTGTCTGTCACACTAGCAATATTTTGATGACGATGCAAGACATATCTTGCTGCACGATGTTGAATTAGTTCTAATTTATGTAATTGTGTTTATGTATAAGGATACCAAGCCGTACTGCTGTTCTCCAGAAGGGGTCTGACAAATACAAAGTAGGCTTGGTTTTTTATTTTGATGGATGGATGTATTCCACCGAAGGTCTGACGTTACTACTGCTTTCACGAAGCGTTCGTACCGTACGAAGAGACTTATGTGGATGTTTGACGTAGATCACGTTACTCGGAACAATCGTAGAAAACATGCACTGCGTTGCTAACAATAATTATTGGACGTAACTACGAACTCATATTGTTCCGAGTCACGTTGCATAATTTACGTCATAAGTCCACATAGGTTCCTTCGGAATATCCCCACTCCGGGGATTTGAATTGTTTATGGATGATATAGAAGAAATATGAAGAAATTTACAACACTGTACGTACAGAATTGAATAAATTAAGTTCATGGTTTAATGCAAATAAACACTCTTTAAATGTAAAAAAAAATGCTTTATGGTATTAAGTACTCTCACAGTTAGCATAAATGGTACTAATATCGAAAGAGTGTATATTAAAAAAATGTCTTGGTGTGCTCATTGGCCACCAGTTGGATTGACTATATTAAGAGGATAAAAAATTAAATTGTTGTGAAGCTTGGGGAAATACTTATAAAAGCAGAATACACCCTCTCCATATGCTACAGTAAAAGGCTATGCGAATCTGTAAACATGAAGGGTACTTGTCACACACATTAATCTTTCACTACTTTAAAATCACAATTGCAATACTCGCAACAAAAACAACAATTACAAAATAAAATATAGTAGAACGTCACAAAAAGCTGCTTGTATTAGTATTAAGGGGCCTAAGTTATGGAATCAATTGCATCCAGACCTGCAGACATGCAGAAAGGTTTATCAATTTAAAAGTTATTATAACAGATTGCTCCTACAAAGATATGAACAGTTGGATTAATACCAATCATCAATTTAGTATTTTTTTATATGTATGTGCATCTAAGTACATTGTACTACACATTGGTTGATGCATGCCTATGTATACTCTAATATCCAGTACACTTAGCAACTTATAAGTAAATGTTGCTAAACTGTAAACCAGTCAATTGTGATTATTTAATTTAAGAAATAAGATTGTAAATGATTAATAGGGAAAGCAAAATATAAGTTTTTATAACGTCATGCATTTCCTTTCAACATATTTGTATAATGATTGTTTAAATTATATATATTCACAGCATTCTGATTCATGTGTTTTGGTTCAATAGAGATATATTATGTTTTGCTGCACCTCGTATACCAGTTTATGTTGAATAAATTCAATTGAATTCAATTCAATCCGCATGGGCTCTCGTGCACGCCTACAACATTTCAACTCCACACATGTGAAACTGTAGGAGATGCGAGGCCTACACGCGACATTTCCACACGATAAATGTAATTAAAAAACTATTATCTTGTTTGTTAACAAGTAATTTCAAGGCAGTTATAATCGCATTCAAACGTTTCAATGGATGTTTACGTACACTTGCATGACGAACAGCATAATTGTAATCGCAATTGAAGAATGGACTTTCTATATTGGACATGACATCCCAGGCGAGAATAAAGGGAGAGGCTCCTAACATATGTAAACAGCGCATTGCCGTCAATGTCGTCGACTATTATTGCCGCTTTAGCAAATCCATCAATACGTTGGCACCAATTCACATTTTGCAATCATAGGTGTGCAAGACTATGGTAAACACGACAGATAATGAGCCGCCCGTCTTCAGTCGCCAGTGGGTGTCGCTCGGCCTTTACAGCAACTTCCATCAGGACGAGTTTTCTGTGCATCAGAAAGCAATGCCCGGCATCGCGGGGTTTGTGATGAGATTCGTGTTTTATAAACTCACAATGACACTAGTCCAACAGCGTCTCATAGACAGCCCTGTCATATCATACCCATACCCCATATATAATACAGATTTTGGGCATTTGTGGAAGAACACGTATCTATCTCGTTTTAATGCGGATTTCCTTCAAATAGAAAATGTTTGATGAAGTGCATATTTTCTTGTGTATAACATTGAGTGACAAACGTGTAGCGATGGAAGAGTAAGCATGGTATATTTCTCCTAAATACTGTTCATGCTATTGGCAGATATCCGACAAAACCTATCGGATTATGCTCGATTTATGTATATTTTGTGGCCTGTAGATAACGAAACTTGATCGGAATATGAATGCTATAGATGGGTTAACCATTGAATGTTATACGGATTTGTACGGCTTTATACAGAATTTCAAGTAAAAATCCGGATTTTAACCGAAATGTTTGGCAGACCTACAAACACCCACGCAGCAAAGTATCCGTGTGCGGCGTGTTCCTCCGGCATGACCTCCGAGGGCGTCGATACGTGTCTCGCACACTGACCTTCGCCATTTAATGTTTTATGGCGGGGATGGCTAGGTAAACCGTTGTCGGTAAGGAAGGCGGCGTAGGCGAACCCACAACCCGTGCCAACACCGACGGCTCAGCATCATCACCTCGAAATGACCGCGCCTGTCGTGAAACGCCAGATTTACGATAACACTGTTGCTGTTTTATGTTATAAAACATGTCCCATGTGCCTACTGTTCACCGCCTGCCCACCACTTGCTCAATACCTTTTCACTACCTGCTCACCACCTGCTCATCGCCTGCTCACTACCTGCTCACCACCTGCTCATCGCCTGCTCACTACCTGCTCACCACCTGCTCATCGCCTGCTCACTACCTGCTCACCAACTGTTCACCATACTGCAGTTAGGAAATCAAGTGACGCTAGAACTTCTGTCATCGTGGTTAAAAATCAACGCCCTCCAGTCTGTACGGTTCGTGTAACGTTCTCTTCTTTCTACATTTTTGAGGCTGGTGTTCTCTCCCTCCAGGTGGCTGCTGATGTTGTTGACTCACCGTAACCTGGACCTTCCTCTTGGTCTCTCTCCCTCCATGTGGCTGCTGATGTTGTTGATCCACCGTAACCTGGACCTTCCTCTTGGTCTCTCTCCCTCCAGGTGGCTGCTGATGTTGTTGACTCACCGTAACCTGGACCTTCCTCTTGGTCTCTCTCCCTCCAGGTGGCTGCTGATGTTGTTGACTCACCGTAACCTGGACCTTCCTCTCGGTCTCTCTCCCTCCAGGTGGCTGCTGATGTTGTTGACTCACCGTAACCTGGACCTTCCTCTCGGTCTCTCTCCCTCCAGGTGGCTGCTGATGTTGTTGACTCACCGTAACCTGGACCTTCCTCTTGGTCTCTCTCCCTCCAGGTGGCTGCTGATGTTGTTGACTCACCGTAACCTGGACCTTCCTCTCGGTCTCTTTCCCGTCGTGCTTAGAGCCACGTTTATGACAGAATCATCTTCTCTTCTCACCACATCACCATTCCATCTCATTTTATTCACCTCGATCACTTCTACAATTGGGGCGATCTTGCTCTTCCCGTAGAGATGCAGACACACTTATTTTTTTAAAACTGCATACATTAGTTAATTAATTGAGGACATCAATCGACAGAGAACTGTGTTGTAAAGTGGTTTGAACAGAAGAAAGCAGTGAAACAGCAGAATATAATACTTTATTATTATTATTATTAACTGTATACAGTAAACATAAGCAGATGGGATGGACTTATGTGTCTAGTACGCAATACATTTTGTTATTTCCGTAAAATAGTGTGTATCATATCACACGGATTGTTGTAGACGTGTAAATATGTACATAATCCTGCAATAGGTCTACCGAAATATCATCGAAACGTAGCCTAATTGTGATGAAATCTTCCAGTTTCATTCTGTTTTGCACGAAAGATGAATAAAAAACACGCTATACGAAAGGCGTTAACTTGTGAATCCAATACAGCGATGGACGCCCGATTCGTTTATTCATTTCAACCTGTCACATACATTGTCTAGGTTCAATAGATACCTGCTTACATTGCGCAGTAGCCACACAGACTACAGGGACGAACGTCGTGTCGCACATGTCAAGATAACTGCGTGCATCTTGTATTTCGATTACTTCCAATATAGTAGACAGTAGGCCAACGATGTTTATCATATAAATATACTATAAAGCTAAATACTGCGGGCGCAACTACGTCATTAATAATGTGAACAATCTCTAGACCGTTAATAATAACATCAACACATACAATGACACATACATACAAACAAACATACATACATACATACATACATTTATACATGCATACATACAAACAAACATACATACATACATACATATATACATACATACATTTATACATGCATACATACAAACAAACATACATACATACATACATACATACATACATACATACATACATACATACATATATACATACATACATACATACATATATATATATATATATATATATATATATATATATATATATACACATATATACATACATATATACATACATACATACATACATACATTCATACATACATATATACATACACATATACATACATACATACATACATACATGCATGCAACTATGCATGCAACTATGCATGCATGCATGCATACATACATACATACATACATACATACATACATACATACATACATGCATGCAACCATGCATGCATGCATGCATGCATGCATACATACATACATACATACATACATACATACATACATACATACATACATACATACATACATACATATATGATGATGTCATTATTGTAACTATGTTCCTTCATACACTAATACAGCCGCGCAAATGGCCTTTAACTAATTATTTTAGACAACGTTCTAACAATATGGAAAATTATGTTTCTGCTGATGCACGGCTCAACATGTGTTGGCTTCTTCTACGAAACTACAACAGAGCGCAGGCGACATGATCCCTTTAGCTTATTTTTAATGGGTGACTAAGCTTTCCAGCATTTGGTCTCCCCCTTTTCGATTTCCTATGTACGCCACTGATACTGCTCTCATTGAATGTTTCCCAGAGAAGTCGAGATTGCATTGGAATGAACAGGCCTGCCAGGTGGTGAAGTGTAGTTCCAGTCCGCGTGAACAAGGAAGTCTTTGGCTTATCGAGAGTCCATAAACTTGTATTCTGTACTCGGCCGCTCGTGGCAGATAAGATAAGATAAGAGTGTACGGTCGAATACCTTACTATAGAGAGTGAATCGTTAGTATGTGCGCAGTTACATCGGCACTGCTGAATACTTCCCAAAGAAATTATAACATATTTAAACGCGCATGAACAACACCATTCGTTCACGCATCATTAAAATGTGTGTGTGTGTGTGTGTGTGTGTGTGTGTGTGTGTGTGTGTGTGTGCGTGCGTGCGTGTGTGCGAGCGTGCGCGCGAGCGTGCGCATGCGTGCGTGTAGGTGTGTGGGAAGGGCGGTGTGAGGGAGGCTGCATGCGAGCATGTATGTGTGTATGTGTGTATTTGTGCACGTATGTATGTATGTGTGCACGTATGTATATATGTCTGTATGTATGTATGTGTGTATGTATATGCATCATTGTATGTGTTGATGTTATTATTAACGGTCTAGAGATTGTTCACATTATTAATGACGTAGTTGCTCCCGCAGTATTTAGCTTTATAGTATATTTATATGATAAACATCGTTGGACTACTGTCTACTATATTGGAACTAATCGAAATACAAGATGCACGCAGTTGTCTTGACATGTGCAACAGACATTCGTGGCTACTGCGCAATGTAAGCACATATCTATTGAACCTCGGCAATGTATGTGACAAGTTTAAATGAATTTATTTACAGAGATTGGGTAATTAAGGGCAGCTGTGTGTTCATTCCCTCTATGTGGGACAGAAACCTCCCCACTTGGATAATTGTTTAAACAAAGCTAGTGTTCAACCCAAAGGTTTTCCTAATTAAATATGTCACCTGTAGTGCTCTTACATGTCCTTTGAGTGTAATGTTGTTTATTGATTAACAAGATTTAACAAGATTGCCATCCAAAACAACAAGTCCCAAATGGCAAGTGGACAAGGAAGCCATTTGCTTATCGAGAGTCCAACAATTTTCTCATCTATGTGTAGCCCGCCCTTATCAGATATCTGTCAATTCTATTTTTAAACATATTCACATTACTAGCACTAACACAATCATTCGGCAGTTTGTTCCATTCATTTATCACCCTCTGTGAGAAAGATTACTTTCTCATGCCCAACCTACACTGCTCCTTAACTAATGCTGCTTTGTGTCTTCTGGGTCTACTGTCTTCTTTAAGTTTGAAGAACATATTCCTATCAACATCCTCATAACCGTTCACTATTTTAAACACTTCTATTTGGTCTCCTCTTAGTCTCCTGGTCTCTAGTGTTGTCAAACCACATTGTAATAAGCGGCTTTCGTAACTAAGGTCTCTCAATTCTGGAATCATTTTAGTTGCTCTTCGTTTTATTCTTTCTAGCTTGTCTATGTCCTTTTTACGATATGGCCCCCATGTTTGAATACAATAACTGAAACATTAATTAGTTATAAAGCATCTGTTTTATCTAACTATATTTAATAAAGTTGATGTAAACTGGTATGTACTTTGCTGCATTTTTCAGTCATTAAAACACTGGCATTTTCATTTGAATAATTTCAGACACTTGCATTTGCATTTGATTTATCTCAAACATTTACATTTGCATTCGAATCAGTTCAGACACTTGCTTTTGCATTTGCATATTTTCTATTTTGAAACATTTGCATTTGACTAATTTCAAACACTTGCAATTATTTTAAACATTTAAATGTAATCAAATATGGGTGCATTTGCATTTTAATTATTATTATTGTTATAATATATATATATATATATATATATATATATATACACCACGGACACCATGGGGTATACAACCTCTCTTAGCAAGATTCTACATTGGATGAAAAATTAACAAACACACTATGTGCAATGTGCACCATACGAGCTCTCCTGACAAAGACTGAATCAGCAAGCCCTTCTTTGTGAAAATACACATCAATAAAATACTGCATGAAATTCCAAGATGAAACCAATGCCAGCTAGTGAAAAGCTGGAAACCACCATATGGTGGCTGTGTTTTTCAACACGTTCCCCGTTCATCAATTTTCATCCCTGATGATGCTGGTGCGGGTCCCGGCCAAATGCTTAACACTGTCAGATTACGACAATAAAACAAAATGAACTTCGCGCCGGCTCTCTCTAAACTAATATGCCGGTCCCGTTGGAAAATGTCATTTGCCATGAATGTAACTGTGTTAACATGTATTCGTAGACGACTTCCATAGCCACGTCTTGGTTCTGTCTAGCCAAATTCTTAAGAGTTTTGTGTTTAATTACGCAAATACCGAACGGTCTCATTTTTCTTGGAACATATGCCATTCAACAAATGATTCTAGTGTCTGGTAAGCACTGTTGAATAACTGCAAGAACATGTCTTCGTGTCGTCAATGGCTTCAAGCTATGTCAACTCGTTGTGGATATTCCAACGCGTACAACATTGTTTTGCACGTGCTGTACTCAGGGCGCCTCGTTTTTCACCATCACTACCACTACTTAAGCAGTTACACTGGTTTCCTGTTATTTATCGAATCAGATGTAAACTGTCCACTCTTACATAACGTGCTTTCACATATCTATACACAGCTCAGATCATATATTTCACAACTTATTGTTCGTAAAGCAAAGCTTAACTTGGGCATAAGTGCCTTCTCTGTTGTTGCGCACGTGGCCTGAAATGACCTCATAATCACTTTGAAATCATCTGAGATTTATAGCTACCTTCCGAGAAAAACTCGAGACATATTATTTCCAAATTGCATTTCTATCCCTCGTTTTGATAATGACTTTTGCACACCCGTGTTCATGATTACACTTAATAAAAATGTCAAATTGTACCCTGTTAAACTATGTTAGCGTCTTTGATGTGTTCACGTTATAGACACATACGTGTGTTACCATTACTATTTTCAGTAAATAAACAAACCTAGCTGAGTTACATTTGAAAAATAGAGTTCCAAAAAAGCGTCTCGCCCAATTCCTGGGGCAAGACGATCCTCCGCCTGGGGCAACACATTCCACAACCCCCTCCCTGTGGTTTTCGCTTATATGAACGAACTATTGCCTGATATATATATATATATATATATATATATATATATATATATATATATATATATATATATATATATATATATATATATATATATATATATATATATATATATATATATATATGGTATAATAGTAATATATCAAGCCACTATGATTGTTAAATTTAAATTTGAGTTAACACATTATGCATATCTTGAAATCCATACATAATATAATATTGGTTTAGTAATATTCTATCATAATTACAGCCCATAGGCTAGCAGAACGTAAAATATGCAATGTCCATATTATGTTAAATGTATTAAACATAAGTGGTCATGTTTAATACATTTGATACATTGTGATCATGGGCGAGTGGGATAAGGCAAAGGGAAACACAACATACTATTGCCCATTTAGTATTGTTTGCCCAGTCAACTGATTAATATTATGTATTATGGTGTCGCCAATTAAGTTCATGATTCACACCGTTATACAGTTAATTTCACCATTTTACTATTGACAAAATAATAGATCAGTGCATCTAATAGAGCATATACTAGTTTAAAAAACACACGGATTTAATTACATTACTGTTGAGCTTTCGGGGTGGGTTAGCTTCATTTTGTACGTGATGGGGGCCATCTTACCTCCAGGGCCGTGTTGCCCCAAGTTACCCTATGTTAGGAACGCATTCCATTGGTTGATGCGGCAATTGTGACAAAGATCAAGTTCACGTTTAATTATTACCACTGTTTGAAGATGGCGACTGCACGAGTGGCCTTCTTCGTTTCCTTTCGTTTCCGGTTCGGTCGCACTTACAAATGCATCTGCCGCGATTGGCCCGTTAAAGGTGGTCAGTGTGCATGGCGAGAATCTTGCCAGGGCGTTTCTGAACAGTTATTCAGACCATTTGCACATACATATTTACATTTCCGTGACATTAATTAATATCATGCAAATGTATAGTCTTCATTTATGTTGCGGGATAATTCATGCGTGTTTATCCAGGGCTACGTGTCTAGAATACAACCACCGTCGCTGTGGCGACAGCGCAACTCGAGCAGTGCTACGTAACAGTACAGACACGTTCTCGCCTCAGTGAGGAGTAAAACGTGAAACTCGGCTTTTGTTACCGGCGTAGCATTCATTGCATTCCTGCTGCCAATATGTGAGTGTCGATGGCAGTGTTTTCATAGAATAACAAACGATTAAAGTAATTAGTCGCCAGTGAGATAGCGTGTGGTTTTTGTAATGCATTCAGGAGAGAAATAATCTGAATGGAACGCATATAGTTGACTAACTGTTCTGTAAACAAATACACATTACATCCGCGTGATGTCGTATTGCATGGCATGCATTAATGGTTTAATCCATCATAATATGACAATACACCCCAATTATGCCGTCACCTTGCCCTTTCCAAGCGTAAAGGTGGCGCGCCAGTCAGTGCTGTGCTGTTGATTCGGTTATGGGTAAACGTAGATAGCACGCGTTGGGGTGTGGACTACCACGTGAACGCGTGACAGACACACAGACAGACACACAGACAGACACACATAGATACAGACACACAGACGGACAAACATACAGACGCACAGACACACAGACAGACATACAGAGACGAACGATGTCAACGTTGAGTTTTTATTATTCAAGTACATGGATATTTTAGTAGATGATAAAACTTGGACATGTGATCTAATATTCGTTGATGTAATATAGGTTATTTGACAGTTAGCAACATCCGTGACAGCCTGTCCGGGACAATGCGAAACACACATTTCTGAACATCAGTTATGATGACGTAACTAAGATTATGACTAGAATGTTATGAAGACATATGTGAAAAATATTATCTTCGAATACTTCATTCATTCCAATCGAGACACCGCATTTCACCCGAACTGGACGAGTGGTGTTGTTGTAACGAACCAAACACCCTACCCGCCACCATGCACTTCACCCGAACTGGACGAGTGGTGTTGTTTTAACGAACCAAACGTCCTACCCGCCACCATGCACTTCACCCGAACTGGACGAGTGATGTTGTTTTAACGAACCAAACACCCTACCCGCCACCATGCACTTCACCCGAACTGGACGAGTGATGTTGTTGTAACGAACCAAACACCCTACCCGCCACCATGCACTTCACCCGAACTGGACGAGTGATGTTGTTGTAACGAACCAAACACCCTACCCGCCACCATGCACTTCACCCGAACTGGACGAGTGATGTTGTTGTAACGAACCAAACAACCTACCCGCCACCATGCACTTCACCCGAACTGGACGAGTGATGTTGTTGTAACGAACCAAACGTCCTACCCGCCACCATGCACTTCACCCGAACTGGACGAGTGATGTTGTTGTAACGAACCAAACAACCTACCCGCCACCATGCACTTCACCCGAACTGGACGAGTGATGTTGTTGTAACGAACCAAACAACCTACCCGCCACCATGCACATTACCCGAGCTGGATGAGTGATGTAACGAACCAAACAAACAACCTACCTGCCACCGTGCACATCACCCCGAGCTGAACCACAGTCGCTGCTAAGGCAAGCGTCGACACCATAATCGGTTACGTGACAGACAAAAGTATTCATTCGTGTCGCCAGATTCGACGAGTCTCTTGTGATCTTCCGCGGTGCAACATTCACGGCGCGAACACACGAGGCGAGTCCTTATCTCCAGACTCGATTACTGGGCTCATCTCGATCGCACAGACTACGCAGACTGCCGAACGACCAGCGAGATGGCGCGCACTTGACGGACACACATACGCACTCGTGTAGCGCGCGGAGGTGCGTCACAGCGACGTCTCGCCGCTACGTCGCAGCCGACGCGGCACAACGTAAAGTTATGCTGGAACCTCGTGACCGCGTCGCGATACTGCACACGCCGCTGCATTAATTGCAACGTTTCCACCCGTTGGTCGGATGGGCCTCCGCCTGCTGGTTCGGGATCTCCAAACTACGTGCGTAGGCCACGCAAAATTTCCGACAGAACGGGAAGTTGTTTTGGTTAGGACCCGCTTTGTCGACGCTTGTCACTGTTGGGTGTTTATAAGTGGTTTCTTAGTTAAGCTTCGACGGTGGAACGTGTATGTTTTTGTTTGTTTGTATGTGTGAATGTATATATGTATGTATGTATGTATGTAGGTATGTATGTATGTATGTGTGTATGTATGTATGTGTGTATGTGTGTATGTGTGTATGTGTGTCTGTGTGTATGTGGGTATGTGTGTATGTGTGTATGTGTGTATGTGTGTATGCGTGTATGCATGTATGTATGTATGCATGTATGTATGCATGTATATATGTATGTATGCATGAAAGTCAGAGAAAAGTACGCGTAAGATGCAGGTACAATTTCACGTGCGTACTTTCTTAATAATGTATACAAGTGTGGAAGTGAACGTGGTGTAATTTAAAACAGTGAACTACCGAATGTTGGTATTCGTAAACGAACACAGTTGCAATATCAACATCTCACCGTCTCGGGGATGACGTGTTAAGGGGAAAACTGTATCGCTTTCGTGGTAATATTCTGTTCGCCTACTACACGAACTTCTGGTTTATGGCGTATGATGATGATAAAGCTGATGGTGAAGCTGATGATGAAGCTGCCGTGCACAAGCAAAACGAAGTATCTACAAAATAAGTAAAACAATATATAATTGGCTTTTGAAATCTGTGCTCCGCCAGCTTGTTGCTTGTTGCAGTTGTTGCATATTTAAAGCTGCTTTAACTTGTAAATATGATGCACCAGAACCATCAAACGCTGTTAAGGAATGGGGCGGTGGTTCAATAATCCAATTTTCAGCAATTCTGCAGTTATTGCCTTTTGACTTTGCACAACTGATGATGATGACGTCGACAATGATATTGATTGATTGCTTGATTGATTGACTGACTGGTTCGTGCGTGCGTGCGTGCGTGCGTGCGTGCGTGCGTGCGTGCGTGCGTGCGTGCGTGCGTGCGTGCGTGCGTGCGTGGTCCTCGGATCTTTCACACATACCATATTCCCTCAAACGTTATTTGGTTTAATCCAAACTGTTCATCTGTGCGCCAGGAAAACTACACTATGCCGACTCGCTGGAAAGGTACCAGCCAAGATGTGCATTCCATCACATGCTTCCATCACAGCAAATAGTTGCAGTGATTATTTAGTACTGCGAATAAATCAATAACGTATCTTCTCGCCTTTATGCGTCGAGGCGTAGGACAAGCCCAACAGGACCACCTACTCTGGGGTCAGACATTGTGTCCGCTGTACACTCCATAGGGCATGATGAGGAAACGATTTCAAAATAAATAAATAAGAAATGACAGCAGCGTCATGTTAGTGGGATTGCGATATTGAACGTCTATTTCTGAAGCCAACGGCGAAGTCATGAGAGCAAAGATGATAGACAGAAAAAGTAACAGGAACGACAGATGGATTAAAAAACCAATCATGAATCAAGACGAGTGGGATACAGACTCAGCCACGTTGGGACGTCCCGCTACCAACTGGCGAGCGGAAGAAGAACTAGTCGTACCAGAATTCCGTTCCCGACGAAGGCTACCGACCACAAGCGCAACGTTTAGTAAGTAAATCTCAACAGCTGTGATTAAAAGAACATCGTTTCTTTATCATTATCTACCAACTTGATACACATTTTCACGCGTATACATACAATTCCTAATTATTCACAAAATGTTATGGGTTAATCTACGATCCAAAAAAGGAGGCGCCACAGTATAATTTTTTTCTAAATTCACACCACTTCTATACCCTTTCTATGAACAATTACGTACAATTGTTCACAAGATCATGCTCAGTTCTACTAGTGTCCCAAGTTACGTAACACAAGGGCTAGGTGTCGCTAGACGTTACTGCGACTGCCATTCTTCCACTGTTCTGCTGCAGACCCCTTGGATGGGAGAGAGCGCCGGCTCTCGTACACACAGCCAGCTCGGCGCCACTCACGCGCCCGACCGGGAAGCTGCTCCAGCCGCAAACCTGCCATTTAGGAAGGACCAGGAACCTTATCACTGGCATTTTTTTCATTTCCAGATAGGGACGAACCTGCTGGAATGATGTATTGCAGATGAGATTATGGAAAGAGACACGATGCAAACAGAATTCCATTTGGGTCCGTATCCCCTTTCCGAATGCTTGTCTACAGTTCCCGGGGAGTGTTAATGAAGTGGGATCACGTCCCGAGACCAATTATTCGTACATTCACCTCACCAGATGGTAGTGATGCGTAGATACACACATTCGCCCAATCTTGGCTGTCGCCGGTGGCATTAATTATACGGATTGGATGTTATTCCGGCATACATTTGTTTCGAGGTGTCTCTGGGTTCGTAATATCGACTAATCAATCGCTATCAAATTAAATAAAGTCTACTCGACGCAGACTAGGTGTTTATCTTTTCGAACGTTACACGATCGATTTCGTACGTTGATATCATCGGTAGCCTTCTACGTCTTTGACAAACGACGCAACAATCACTAGCACATTAACTAAACTGACGTACGTCGGACAGTAGGCTGTGTGGATGTATTTGTTTTTGGTTTTTTTTTTGTGTTTTTTTATTTGCCCCCTCGTATCTCCGTCAATTTTGCATGTATCGGGCTGAAATGTTGTAGGCGTAATCAGGTGCCCACGGAGATGGTTTCTTAAAATATCGAAATTCCCCAAGTGGATGTACGTACGAAGGAACTTGTGTGGACGTTTGATGTAGATAGCGTAACTCGGAACAATAGTACAAAATAGGGACAGCATTGCGAAAAAATATACGTAATTACGTTAGCCGAGCCATGATTTGGCAGGCGTAAAAGTCCGTGATCTTTATGGTCGTTGTGACTGCATTCTGCTATGCGTCATTAGGTATTGCAGTGGCTGCATTTTCTCTTAGTGTAAAGCCGTGTACGTCGAATAATCAAACATAATTGTTTTTTCGATATACCAATATTGCGCTATTCATAAAATGGCTCACAGTGTATTGCAATAACAATAATCGGCGCAGTGATTTCGTGTTTCAGTTAATAGGTCAATGTGTTTCATAGCATGGCTCAAGCCAATGTTACGTGATTAAAGGTAGCGATGCGATGGCGCTCTGGCAGTGTGTCGACCTCTCACCGAGATAGACCACGATTCAGCGTCGACTACTGCACGGCACGCTGCCATTAGGAGTCTACGCAACGTCTGTAATTATGCGTTGGATTAGTCTTCGTGTACGTTGCGCACTCTACCGGTAAGCCGAGCATGTTCTATAGAACACGTGTACTAAACGAACACATGGACGTGTCCGGGGCGGCTAACACCGCTCATAACTGAACAGGCTCCTCCTCTTCCGGAGATTTTGGAGCTGCAACTTGCACCTGTATTTAAGAGGATGTGCGTTGTTATTTAAAACCAACACAACAACACAAAAACTGCTATATTTATAATGCATCAGTGTCATATTCCCAGCTCAAACTTCGTTTTATTCCGATGTTTTATTCAGACGTATTTTTTGTGGTGGCTCTCGGAGGTAGAAAGCTGGCCTGTCAATCGACAGGGGTAGACGCAATGAGCATCTTGCTTAGACGGACATCAACATGACACATAATGTGTATTGTTATAATGGCATGACGGAGGTTCTTCTTCGGGAGGCGTCTCCTGCACGTACATGTATATCTTCTGGAAGCATTTCTTCTTGAAGTGTGTCGTCTGGAAGTATGCATTTGGGAAGCATCTACAGAAGGCATGTCGTCTGGTATATGTCTGCAGGAAGTATTTCGTCATGAAGAACGTCTTTGGGAAGTACGTCTTCAGAGGCAATGATTTCTGTCGCACTCTGCAGTTATGACAAATGACGGATAGTTGAACATGAAACCTTGACATTGGCAAGGAGTAAAATGTAATATTACGTGTTTTCGAACTGTTTTCTCGTGTGCTTGTCTTCTTTTCCCAAACCTTGTTTTTACAAACAAGAACGCTCGTAGATATTATATTGCGGGAACGGTGTAAAAAAGTCGAACGCGTTGCATATCCATCACCGATGAAACTACTTTCACAGCGAGCGCGGCACATTCAAGCCAGATCAATCGTCTATCCGTCGCGGATAGATATTATCAAGATAGGTGAACGACTTGGGGACGTTCTTTCGCTTAGTCTGGTAAGAACTAGGTTTTCGTTTTTTCTAGTGTCTAGACTATTTTGGTTTGTTCTCGTCTTCGTACACACACAAACATACAAACACACAACACACAAACACACTCTCTCACTCTCTCTCTCTCTCACTCACTCACTCAACACACACACACACACACACACACACACACACACACACACACACACACACACACACACACACACACACACACACACACACACACACACACACACACACACAAACAAACACACCCAGAAGAGTAGCTATGCCGATTCCAAAACAAAGAAACCTTAGTGTAACGAAAGGCGCCTAAAAGATAGTTGTTTAACAAACATAGAGACACGAGGTTAAGATGAGATAAATTTGAAGTTTCTAAGATGCTGAAATGGCAAAAATAAGAATAATCATAGAAGTATTGTTTTCTCACTTAAGAAAGAACTGTAGGACATGAAGCAACACCAGTGAAGGAACAGTGTTGATTATATATGCTTAAAGCAAAACTGACAAATATATCAGAAGGGTGGATGAAGAATTAGTGGACTTCCGTATCCAGTTGCCATCTGGATATTTTGCATTGGATGGCCATCTGGTTGAGTCTTGTTAAATCTTGATGACGTTACTACGAGCTCATTACGTTCAGTATATCATTTTCTGCACATGACGTGCCACATGACGTACCACGCATCTTAAGAAGATTTAACCAGGATTTGGAAGCGAGCAACCAATGCGCCACCTGTATAAACATGCATTAGGCAGAGCTTGTTGACATGAGTAATGTTGTACTAGTTTCCCCCTCAGTGACAGTTAAAGCAAGTTTAATCAACCACAGCTATAAGTGCTTTACATGTGTTGGTTTAACACTGTTAATTGACACCCAGTCCACAGGTCGTTTTACTAACAACTAATAAAATGTTAGTAAGTACGATCCCTGGGGCTTTCCGGGGAAGGAAATGTGGTATTAGGGATTAAATCAGAGGCGTCACATGCTGGTCACATATACATATGCTTCGGTCGCAAAACAATCGGCTTAATGATATGTACAAGTATATTGGTAGCATGTTTTATTAAATAAGATTGAATATACGTCTACTATTGATGTGTACAGAGTGGATGTTCAGTACAATAATAATAATAATAGTGAGAGATGGACCACAGCGATCAGACCCCATGCAATGACATCCACCAGCAGGCAAACCACCACATCAATGCGGGCACTAAAAACTTACTGGTGCACTGGTCTAATTATCCGTCCTAGCGGAGGATATACCAACACCCAATGTTGAAGAGGAGGTCAGTATAGTTCATTGTAGCGATTGGTGCATGTTTGACAACTTAGTGCACATCGGCCAACCATAAGAGCCTCGTTCTACCCGCAAACATATTAGCTTTGGCTGGCATTGTAGAATGCACACACGGCAGGTGTCAGATAACATGAAGTTAAACACGGACGTGTAATTGCCCGAACTCTGCTTCCAATTTCCTTTAGCACGGTAAATCACGCGACGATCAACACTCGCCGACAAAAACAGACACAAAAAAGCTACAATCTGTTGTGCGGTAACTGCTGATTACAGACGACCTCACAGGCACAGTCATATCTGACAACGTACCATGCAGCGTTATAGGAGTACGTGCTGTGGAGGTAGCAGTAAGTGTGACAGACGCTGCACCAACCATCTTCTCGAAGCACCAACGATTCACGTAGATGGTATTGTATTGACGCTGTTTCTCTCTTCATACATCGAAATACATATCCCACGCTGGCGTATTATCGCTCTATGCTCGAGATGAGACCACGACAGGTTACACATTTACCCAATTGGTGGGATATTTTACGGCTTTTGATGTCTCTTCCGAAAGACACTTACACAGGGGATGAATGAAATTGCCCATGTTTTGAATCGGCAGCAAGTAGACTCGGACATGGGTGTTCGCGGGGGGGCAAGGGGGGCACTGGATCTGGAATTTTTTTGACGTATATTTGTGTGTGAGTTCAAAGTATATGTTAACTTTACATATTTTATATATATATATATATATATATATATATATATATATATATATATATATATATATATATATATATATATCTGGTATATTTAATTACTATGATTTCCCAAATTTCTTGCCCCTCCCTGGAACAATTCCTGCGGACGCCCCTGGACTCACATCTCGGTCCCTCGATCGACAGTACTGCATTCTATCGCTAAGCCACCTCGCCCAGCGGTCACCAACCTCGGCAGTGTTATTCAATTCATACTACTGTAGACAAAGAGAACTCTCAATAGCTGATGTTGCATTCGGCAAACTATACGCGAAAACGTACAACAACAACAACAACAACAACAACAACGTTCACAAAATAAGGTGTGCGCAGCCCTGGTTAATCGTCTTGAACCTACCTCTCGGATGCTTTAATGCAAACAGGCGCGCTAACAAACATACACTCACGCAAGCACGCACGGCCGCACGCACGCACGGTCTTAGGCCCCCGTATCCGTGACAAATATTACGGTCAAGAAAACGTATGTAAGCCTACATCGGAACTAGTGTCAATGTGAAGACTGGAGTATTAGCAGCCGGCTAATATTAACCCTTATGTAAGTAGAACAACACATATGTCGTCCGTTGCCCCCCCCCTCGGTTCATAAATAGAACGACCTATCACCACGACTGACTGAGGCTCCCCTGCCAACAAGCCTAGATCCGCCCCTGTTAATAGGTCCTAGTACTGATCCCTGTGGTACCCCACTCAAAACAGGTTTCCAGTTTGAAATCTCTCCATCTACCATTACTCTCTGTCTTTTGTCTGTAAGCCACTTTTCTATTCAGTTGGTTACATAATTACCCATACCACGGGCTTATAGTTTATGTAACAATATCTGATGTGACACTTTTTCAAAAGCTTTTGAAAACCTAAGTAGACAACATCCAATGGTGACCGATCGTCTACCTACTTTGTAATTTCTTCTAGGAAACATAAGAGATTGGTTAGACATGACCTTGCTTTTAGGAACCCATGTTGAGATGTATTTATTAATTTATGTTTTACAAGGAATTCCACCATGTGGTCTCTAATTAATGTTTTCAGTAATGTGCATACAACTTGTGTTATTTATTCATCTAGTGACAAGTTAAACACTTTTGCAAGTGGTGTACTAATTTGCTGTGCAATTTCCTTAAGCAGTTTTTGTGTTATCCCATCAACCAGGTGATTTGTTATTGTTCACCTTCTTAATTTTCCTTGCTAACATTTCAGGAGTTTCCAAGCCGTCTGAAATTATGTTTCCATTGTTTTCCAGTGGTCCGGCCTTATCTCGAAGGTTCTGTTTACTCCCTACATAAGTGTACAAACTCTTGCTGCCATTGTTTAAGTTACCTTATCTCGAACGTTCTGTTTACTCCCTACATAAGTGTACAAACTCTTGCTGCCATTGTTTATGTTACGTTATCTCGAACGTTCTGTTTACTCCCTACATAAGTGTACCAACTCTTGCTGCCATTGTTTATGTTACCTTATCTCGAACGTTCTGTTTACTCCCTACATAAGTGTACAAACTCTTGCTGCCATTGTTTATGTTACCTTATCTCGAACGTTCTGTTTACCCCTACGTAAGTGTACAAACTCTTGCTGCCATTGTTTATGTTACCTTATCTCGAACGTTCTGTTTACCCCTACATAAGTGTACAAACTCTTGCTGCCATTGTTTATGTTACCTTATCTCGAACGTTCTGTTTACTCCCTTCATAAGTGTACCAACTCTTGCTGCCATTGTTTATGTTACCTTATCTCGAACGTTCTGTTTACTCCCTACATAAGTGTACAAACTCTTGCTGCCATTGTTTATGTTACCTTATCTCGAACGTTCTGTTTACTCCCTACATAAGTGTACAAACTCTTGCTGCCATTGTTTATGTTACCTGCCAAGTTTTCAAAGGTAACTTAGGTTTTTCTAATTTCAGTTGCAATTAAGTCATGTGCCTCTTTGTAGTTTGTGACGTCTTCTACATTTCCAGTGTGTTTATATACCCCCATAGCATTCTAATAGCGTATTTTGACAGGTGTTTCTTCCTGAACCATTTCCCTCCCTTTCCTAACGGAACAAATATCTCAGTAATGCCCTCTATCTCATTTTCTGTTGCTCCCTTGTTGAACATGAACTAAGTTAAGTAAGACATTCCTTTCGCACGATGACAATCACCGCACACTTGGGAAATCGCAGTCGCAGACAGAACGCAAACACGTTACACCTCAAGAAGCAGCAACCATCGAATGGCGTCGGTACTCAACAGACGTAGAAAAACGTCGACTATGTGACGGACCTGCTACCTTAATTGGCAGCTCCATCTATTGTACGCGACATGCAGCTCCGCCAATTGTGCGTGCCATCCACGGCAGACAGAACCGGTAATATATTGGATGTTACAGTTACGTGGTTGCAAGGTCCCGTCAATATTTGTGTTATTTCATTTACATTTGCAGCCATGGCTATACTGACAACAGCGACGGAGATCGACCCAGGCGATAAGGCATTGTTTTGTGGATTGCGGTTTAGCACAACGGGGCGTGGGGTTTTAAGACAACTTACCTTTGTAGTTCACACAATTCTGGTGCCTCGCATAATTTTCCACACGTTGCCAGTGTGATTGATGAATGCAGCGATTAGATCGCATTTGCAAGCCCATAATTACTAAAGTAAGGAGCAAAGTACAAAAACACCGCCTTTTAAGATAGGAGTCTATTATGGCAGAGACATGGCACTTGTTTATGACGTGGAACCTCGTGAGGCCGCCGTGATGTTTCACTTCCGACGCAGAGACATGTAGAATGGGCCTCCGTGTGCAGTGTTTCGTCGAAAGCAGCTGTAGCCGTTGTCGTAGAACGGCTGGATTACCGAATTAAAAACCGATGCGTCCTTGTCGCCAGCGTACGAATTACGCCACACAGAACCTCAGAGACCGGGAAATCGAATCAGTCGGTCAGTGACTTACACGATCAATTGCATTCTACGTTTGATACCGTGTCGAAGCTAATCCACTTGTCTCAGTAATATAATGGCACATAGCTTCATAAGCGAGCACTTAAATGCATGTCGATCCCACGAAGCTCAGCGGAATGTTGTTAGCCGTTTAACATCAATGTGTTTTAGTATCGTACGTAGTTACTGTACACATTGAGCGTGGGTGTTTAACTAAGTCGCTGGTCCGAAGCAATTGTTGCCGCCAGTACGACAGCAAATACTTGAGTGAGCCCCATCGGCCATGGCAACGACGGCGGACGTAATGTTAATATGAACGTGTGTGCGTGCGTACGTGTGTGCGTGCGTGCGTGTGAGTGCGTGCTTACGTGTGAGTGCGCGAGTGCGGATGTGTGGATGCTTACGTATATACGTATGTACATGTATATGATTGTATATGTATATGCAGTATGTATGTATGTATGTATGTATGTATGTATGTATGTATATATGTATGTATGTATGTATGTATGCATGCATGCATGACCAATGTGCAACGATTCTCTACGCGCCGGGCACATTACCGTTGTCAACTCGATCACAATTATGGTTACCTACACAGACTTGACCATCTGAAACTAGAGAGTTTTCAACTCCGCCGTATTTACAATAACATTGTATGTGTGGGCAGGGGGTGTGGGGTAAGGGGCGTGCGTGCATGTATGTGTGTATGTGTGTATGTATGTATGTATGTATGTATGTATGTATGTATGTATGTATGTATGTATGTACGTATGTATGTATGTATGTATGTATGTATGTATGTATGCATGTATGCATGTATGTATATATGTATGTTTGTGTGTATGTGTGTATGTATGTATGCATGTGTGCATGCATTTATTTATCTATGTATGTATGTATGCATGTATGTATGTATGTATGTATGTATGTATGTATGTATTTTAACAAGATTTAACAAGATTGCCATCCCAAACAACAAGTTCCAGATGACAAGTGGACAAGGAAGCCATTGGTTTATCGAGAGTCCTACAATTTTCTCATCTATGCCCGCCCTTTTCAGATATCTGTCAATTCTATTTTTAAACATATTCACACTTACTTGCATTAACACAATCACTTGGCAGTTTGCTCCATTCATTTATCACCCTCTGTGAGAAAGAGTACTTTCTCGTGTCCAACCTACACTGCTCCTTAACTAATGCTGCTTTGTGTCCTCTGGTTTTACTGCCTTCTTTAAGTTTGAAGAACATATTCGTATCGTACTAGTCGCCTAGTCCCTAGTGTTGTCAAACCACATTGTAATAAGCGGCTTTCGTAAGTAAGGTTTCTCAATTCTGGATTCGTTTTAGTTGCTCTTCGTTTTATTCTTTCTAGCTTGTCTATGTCCTTTTTACGATACGGCATCCATGCTTGAATACAATATTCCAAATGTGGTCTAACTATTGCTTTGTACAGGGGTACAATTAGCTGTTTCTCCTTATTCGTGATAGTTCTCCTAATTAGCCATATAATTTGATTTTCTTTCGAAGCAGCAATCCGACATTGCTCTGAAACTGGTACCCCACTCAGAACAAATTTCCAGTTTGAAATATCACCATCTACTATTGCTCTCTGTCTTCTGTGTGTAAGCCACTCTTCTATCCAGTTGATTAAATCATTACCTATACCATGGGCTTTTAGTTTAAGTAACAATCTTTGATGTGGCACGCTTTCTGAAAATCTAAGTAGACAACATCCACTGGTGACCCGTCATCTACCCACTTTGTAATTTCTTTTAAAAATACCAATATATTAGTTAGACATGACCTTGCTTTTAGGAACCAATGTTTAGATGTATTTTTTATTTATGTTTTACAAGAAATTCCACTATGTAATCTCTAATTAATGTTTCGAGTAATTTACATACAACTGATGTTAAACTCACTGGTCTAATTTTCTGGCTTGTTCCTCGATTCCTTCATAAATAGCGTGGTAGGTAATGTTTGCTTCTTTCCATTCTGATGTAACTATTCCTTCTTGTAGTGACAAGTTAAACAATTTTGCAAGTGGTGTACTAATTTGCCCAACAATTTCCTTAAGCAGTTTTGGTGGTATCCCATCAACTCCCGGTGATTTATTATCTTTCATCTTCTTAATTTTATTTGCTATCATTTCAGGAGTTACAAATAATTGCACTAAATGTTCTGATTTATTGCCCTCTAATTTAGGAAATGGAACTGGAAGTGAGCTGATATCTTCTGTGGTAAAAACTGAGCTGAAATACTCATTCAGGACCTCTGCCATTTGAAACCCGTCTGAAATTATGTTTCCACTGTTGTTTTCCAGATTTCCACATTGTGTATGTGTGTATGTATGTATGTATGCACGTATGCATTTATTTATCTATGTATGCATGTTTGTATGTATGCAAGTATGTATGTATGTATGTATGTATGTATGTATGTATGTATGTATTGTAAAGTAGAGTATAATGATTTATTGATATTTCTACTGTTTGCACCATATGCTCAGCTAATATGTTATCACAATGGTATTTCCTTTTTGGGGCTAAGGCATTCCAGTAAACTATTAGAGAAAAACATAACACATTATTTTATTTATCCGACAATACTGTTGTTTGAGCTTAAGGACATGACCTCTTATGACATCGTAAGCATCGTGAAGTCTATGTTGACCATAAGCACCAGTAGACTCAATATCGATATAAATATTTTTTTTTAATCTCTGGCTCTGAGTTTTCGCACGAACAGTGCTCTACAACGGCCCCTGTCACTAGGAGACCTGATTAATTACGCTGCAGCGCTCTTAGGACTGAAACGTGCTTCTGTTGACTCGACTGATATGCTGACACTGCACCGATTCTGCCAATGTTATTTCGACGCCGGCGTATCGACGTCGGTTGGACATCGATCAACCTATGTAGCAGTGGTAATAACAATAGGTGATGGGATGATCATAACGCGAAGATTATAGGATGATTGTGAACATTGTATTGTTCACAACAGCGCACACCGTAACAAGCCACGTTGGGACTTCAGACGTCATAATGTCGCACCAATTGGCCACTTTGGTGGCTATTCGGCGCAACAAGGTGCGTCACCTCCTTCAGCAGACATTCAAGACTCCGACAACGAATTCACACGGCTGAGTAAGAACCACACACCAGGCAATTATCATCGACAAAGCACTTCCAGCTGAGAACCGGTTAGCATTAGCTTGACGCTACACAAACATACAGCTGATGTTACTGTAGTAACAATAGGGGCATACTGCACCAATCTCAACAAGTTGCCCGACCACACAATCAAGGACACGTGTTGTATCACTTTATATCTGTTGTAATCAATAAACACCATTGTATTTCCATCTCGTACGGTTCGAGCAGCGGCACGCAAATATGTTAATGCAGCAATCTTACTTAGCAGTTGTAATCTTATTCCCAATGTGCATTAACGCGCGATCTTTGACATTCCAAGAATCATCACTTCAGTTATTGTGTAGGGAATGAGAATCAGTTATTGTGTAGTGAATGGTAATGATATGAACACTTCTATGGCGCCTGAATCCCTGGAAATCCTAGCTCAGAGGCTCATAAAAACAAAAGGTTTGGCAATCTCGAAATCGATATAGGCCTGCGTGTGCAATGCTAAGGTTGTTAACATATGGATGGTTACTCTAGGGAGCTAAAAAGAGTAGTCTTCAAATGACGACGAAACTGTATTGTGTTTCCTACTGATCTAAAACAAACAGTCTGTGCAGCAACCAAGAAAGCTCTAGTTTCAGTATTTATTTCAGCTCTACAAACAAATTGTGGATCAGAACTACAAGGTCGAAGCTGTCGAGGCTTTTTTGCCAGTTTCTTGCCCGTTTCAGTATTTATTTCAGCTCTACAAACAATGTGTAGATCAGAACTACATGGTCGAAGCTGTCGAGGCTTTCTTGCCAGAGTAAGCAGTAAATGGGTGCAAATATGCCGGTTGCTTAGATAAAAGTTTCTGATAAGTAATGATACATATGTTAAAGATAATGTGATATCGGACAGGAAGCCAGTACAGATATATCAGTAGTGACAGTGAGTGAGATAAATGAGGAGACCGAGTAACTACCCTGGCCAAACAGTTTTGCTCACGTCGAAGGTTTGTGATATCCTTAAAGGCAACATTGTGAAAAGAAGAATTACAGTTGTTAAGTTTGCTACTAACAAGTGCAATTGCAACAGTTTTTTACAACTGAAAGAGACAAATACCTACGAATACGGCGACGAACACGACAACAATTGAAATTGTTATCAATGATAATTAGTAGATTCTGATAAGAAACCCCGCAGAAAGGAAGCGCCATGGAAAGCAATAACTACAGGGGCATTAAGCTCATGTGCCATGGCATGAGTGGAGGGAAACAGACTGAGGGAGACAGTAGACATCAGCAGTAGACAATACGGATTTCAACCAGAAATACCTACAATAGAACCAATCTTTACTCTTCGGATGACGCAAGAAACGTACATGGAGAAGCAGAAAGAATGTTTTATCTGGTGTTTGTAGATATGGAGAAGGCATACGACAGAGTACTCATAGAGTTGATCTGGTGGGCATTGGGGATAAAAAGGAGAAGAGGAAGTCTACGTAAAAGTCATCCAGGATATGTATACAGATTGTAAGACTGCTGTGAAGTCCCATGCAGGAACAACAGCCAGCTTTGAGGTGGGCGTTGGCCTACATCAAGGCTCAGATCTTAGCCCACTGCTGTTCATTTTTATTATGGATGTGATAGCAGAGAACATCGCCACAACACCACCCCGGGCTATGCTGTTTGCTGCTGACCTAGCGCTGTGTGGGAAAATGAAAGGAGAGGCTGAACAACAAATGGAGGTGTGGAGAAATGCTACGGAGAGCCTGGGTCTGACAGTGAGTCAGCAGAAAACAGAGTATCTCGCTCCTTTAGCATCTGAGTGCATACTAACGATGGACAACCAGGAGCTACCAACTGTCTCCAAATTCAAATATCTGGGCTCGATCTTCGATGAGGGAGGCGATGTTGAGATAGACTGTAAAAACCGAGCCTCCGTGGCCACGGCGACCCAATTCTGTGGACAAGCCGGGAAGTGAGGTGAGATGAGGTGAGGTGATAAGAAAACCCCCTCGTGGTAACATTTACCTTAAGGATTTAGTTTTACTCTATCTAACTTCGTCCGTTTGATAAATTACACAACGTCTTCAATTATCACACACCGAGACGCCATTTCAAGTCATGAACGCCACCCGTTACATTATGTTAACTCTAATTTAGCGGCACAACGTTAAATAACGACCTTTACACATCCTGCTGAAAAAAGCCGTATTGATTAGTTTTGAGCGTGGCGTTGCGACATACAACTGACTGTGAAAACAAGAATGACTCCGGCTCCAGGAAATGCCAGTGAATGCTTGGTCTGGGGAAGGATGTGGGATGCAGTGGACCGACAGGTCAAGTGGTCAGAGAAGCAGCAGTACAGTGGGCTGGTGGACAGGTCTTGCTTGAACCAATCGCTTGTTCTCCACTTGTCGGCCGATTGAGTTATTTGTCACTGACCTCCTTGTTGTACACACGGCAAAGGTTGCTTCAACGCATGAACAAGATGGGAAACTGATACGGAGTTATACAGTACTTGTACTTATTTATTTATCCTCTTCGTGCACGGGGATGGCACATATCGTTATCGGCATACTTATGTATCTCAAGGCAGTGGTTTGTATTTCCTCCTCTCCAGTGCGGAAGTCTAGGCGAAGTGTGTAGAGAGCATGTCGTCAGGCCCCATCTCTGCCTCTAGCAGTACAGTTGTCACCAGCTCGGCTACAGAAGCTGCCGGGAGGATGGCACGGTTGACATCAGACCATCTTCGTGGTGCCTCCACCCCAGACTGATGTAAGGGTTTCATCTCGTACAATACTTGCACACCTACTAAATCTTCTTAAGCCAAATACATATCACACCGAAGGATATGCCACTGTAATAGTATGTGTACATTTCCATGATGCTGACCGTAGTTGAATTGGAACGTGAAAGGGATATAGAAAAAAAAGGTAAAACAGTAATTTTCTGTGGCTGCTGCTGACAAAGCGATGGGGAGTCAGTTCCTTGATTCGTTACGGCAATAAAACGTTTACTGCGTCTAGAAGATCTCTAGCCGGAGTGAACAGACGAAATATTTCGATAGACAATTATTTCAGTCAGACATTACAAAAAACAGCTCTAGGCCGTACCAGATACAACATACCGCAAGAGTAATAAAGTCAACCACGTCAACAGACAGACATATCAAACAGGATGAGTATGTTTACGTAACCTTTTTATATATTCAGATGAACCTCATGTAGGCCTGCTTTTCAAGAGTGCAGCATTTATAAAATAAAAACTGCAAGACGATAGAAATCTGTGTTTTAACGATATAAGCTCCTACGTGGCGGCACAAACACCATGACGAAGTCGTTTTCGAAACGAAACGATTAGACACATGTGTATTAAATGGGTGGACTTGCCCGTGCCTGAACCCGTCGGAAAGTATGCATTGGCGCAATGAAACATATATAATGTCTTCACAGCACGAGCAATGACGCTTACTCGGAACAGGATCCAAATTGTCGCAAGACGTGTTTGGCGAAGACATGACTACTGCTTTCAGTTCTTTACTGTTTCGTCGCACCAGTACAGTCTAATATACCCTTAAATAATTTCTGGCAAATACACTGGCGACGTATGAACCATTGTTATTGTTTGATATTTTGTAAATATTATTAAAACATAAATGTATGGGTCCATCATTGCATAACAAAATGTTGGGAAATTAATTCCGTAAACCAGATTAGTTCCCCTTAATGTAGCCTTCTAGCCCACAGGGGTTGCGTGTTATTTAACTCGATTACGTTTGACGACATAGCACAACTAGTGGATATCTAGGATCTCGGAAAAGGAGTGAAAAGAGGAAAACTTAGTCAACCATTAGCTTACCATACTACCCTATAGTGGCGCAGCAGGGCACATAAGAAACAAGTTAAACGAAATGGGAACCATGGCTCAGTGCCCTTCATGAGAAACTGGCGTTACGTCCAAACTATTGTAGCAAGTTTTGATAGTCGACCGTAACCTGGAGCAGCGAAACGTTAACATAGCAACGAATTAGTGACCGAGGATGCATGCAATTTCTCGACAATGTTATTTCTGAAAAAAAGTTACTTTTTGCCGCCAATCATCTCGGAACACGAAAACACTATTATCCTTCATAAAAGAAGCATCATTTAACAAACCGCCCTGCCAATTTTACGGTGTTGTCACTCGAGAACCGTTAATAACCGTTGCTTTAGCGCTTCTGACGCAATAACTCCAGTGAATCTGCACTCATAATTTTACGTAGTGAGTGTAAAATGTTGCCCGAACATCTGATGTTACGTACCCAATGCATCGACACGTGTTAGTTAGCACGTGACATTGAATGGTAAGAACGGTGGGATCGACGTGTTTCAAATTACCCGAACCCATGGTATTTCCGCTGATTGATTCGACATCAGCTAACAGTAATATGTCTATAATATTATATATATATATATATATATATATATATATATATATATATATATATATTATATATATATATATATATATATATATATATATATATATATATATATATATATATATATATATATATATGTGTGTGATGTGCATGTGTATGTGTATATACATATATATATATATGTGCATATATATATATACGTACAGTATACTATACATATACATATACCCATATATATATATATATATATATATATATATATATATATATATATATATATATATATATACGTGGGCATACTCGTCTCAACTGATCCGGGCCGATGGGGTCCATTCGCTTTGATCCTCTCGGGATCTACATACGCATTGACACTTAATCCAGGACTGATACGATGCGTTCCAGTATTGCAAACAAGCATTTGGACCGACACGACAGGAAACTATTCCGCTGTAAACGTGGCTCGGAGCACACTTTTGCTACTTTTTAAATGCTAAATGATCAGTACAAAATGGTAATTCATACAAAAGTACAAAGATAGTCGTACAAAGATAGTCACTGGCTTATTTGGGGTACATTTTGCCATGAACAACGGCGGTGTGTTGGTGTGGTGAGGGAGATGTGTAATCACATCAAGTGTGTTAGTGTAATTTTAACGCAGTTTTCGACGTCGTATTACTGATCAGGAATAACACACTGTATCCTGATATATGCTCATTACGAAGCGTTATATTATTATTATCATCATTATTTTATTATTATTAGTATATTATTTTTATTTATGAAGCCAAGGTGATGAAGCCAAGTATTTATTTTCATATGACTATGTCCATGGATATACTTTAGCACGCACGCACGCACGCACGCACGCACGCACGCAAGCACATGCTATTAAACAGAATCCCCGCAGACGTCACTGTGTTTACATTAGAGATTACGAGCCTCGTCAAAAAAGCTATATGTTATCCTTCAGCAGGTCAGCAATTCAAGCAGACGATTACCGTAGCCTTAGTGTCCAAGGGCCTTTTAGGGCCTTAGTGTCCAACAGGATTTGATGCTAGCGAAACCTGTGGCGACCACGTCATCATATTCGCCAAATTATATAAAATGAGTGCAATATTAATAAAACAAAAGCGCAATCTTTTGAAAGTAGGTTTGATGTTTTAAACCGTCAGCCTTCAAGACTGATACAAAATAACATACGGTAATGATGCACAGTAAAAATCAGTAAATATTTTAATACAAACAGTGGTTTTCTGCTCCTTTCCACGACGGCAAATTCCAATACCGATTTGTCGAGAAATGCTTGTGCTGCAATTTCCGGTGAAGTGCAAACGTTTTCATTATCATTCGGGTCGGCGCCTCTCTTAGGTTCGCGTTCCCATTTTCTGATAATAAACTCATCCATATTACTGTCACGCAGCGAACTCGAGGAATTACTCTGATTGGCTAAAACAAGATTTAACAAGATTGCCATACCAAACAACAAGTTCCAGATGGTAAGTGGGCAAGGAAGTCATTGGCTTATCGAGAGTCCAAAAAATGTATCATCTATGTGTAGCCCGCCCTTATCAGATATCTGTCAATTCTATTTTTAAACATATTCACACTACTAGCATTAACACAATCATTCGGCAGTTTGTTCCATTCATTTATCACCCTCTGTGAGAAAGAGGACTTTCTCATATCCAGCCTACACTACTCCTTAACTAATGTGTTGTGTGCTCTGGTTCTACTGCCTTCTTTAAGTTTGAAGAACATATTCCTGTCAACATCCTCATAACCATTCACTATTTTAAACACTTCTATTTGGTCTCCTCTTAGTCTCCTGGTCTCTAGTGTTGTCAAACCACATTGTAATAAGCGACTTTCGTAACTAAGTTCTGGAATCATTTTAGTTGCTCTTCGTTGTATTCTTTCTAGCTTGTCTATGTCCTGTTTACGATATGACCTCCATGTTTGAATACAATATTCCAAATGTGGTCTAACTATTGCTTTGTATAGGGGTACAATTAGCTGTTTCTCCTTAAAATAGAATAACATTTGCATTTTTTTGACCATTTAACTCATTTATCTAGATCATCCTGTAAACTTTATTTATCTGTATCATTATGACCTTGCTTTTAGGAACCCATGTTGAGATGTATTTATTAATTTGTGTTTTACAAGGAATTCCACCATGTGGCCTCTAATTAATGTTTCGAGTAATTTACATGCAACTGATGTTAAATTCACTGGTCTGTAATTTTCGCGTAATATTTGCCTCTTTCCATTCTGAAGGAACTATTTCTTCTTTTAGTGACAAGTTAAACAATTTTGCAAGTGGTGTACTAATTTGCTCAACAATTTCCTTAAGCAGTTTTGGTGGTATCCCATCAACTACAGGTGATTTATTATCTTTCATCTTCATAATTTTCTTTGCTATCATTTTAGGAGTTACAAATAACTGCCCTAAATGTTCTGATGTATTGCCCTCACATTTAGTAAATGGAACTGGAAGTGAGCTTATATCTTCTGTGGTAAAAACTGAGCTGAAATACTCATTCAGGACCTCTGCCATTTGAAAACCGTCTGAAATTATGTTTCCCCTGTTGTTTTCCAGTGGTCGGACCTTATCTCGAACTTTCTGTTTACTCCTTACATAAGCATAGAAAATGTTGCTCTCATTTTTTATATTACCTGCCAATTTTTTTTCAAAGGTTCTTTAAGATTTTATAATTTCAGTTGTAGCTAGGTTAAGTGCCTCTTTGTAATTTGCATAGTCTTCGTCCTTTCTGGTACGCCTATACACCATCCACATAGTTTGCTTAAACACTACTTTTTAATAGCTTCTTTTGAAAACTGTTTCTTTCTAGATGGTTTTCCTCGTTTTTTGAAGGGAACAAATTTATCGATGATACTCTCAATTTCATATTTTGGAATATTCCAACATTCAATTGCGGTCTTAGTCATCACCATCTAATCTAGCTTTGCTAAGTATTTTCTCATATCTTTATAGTTACCTTTGTAGACGTTTCTCCTATACGTTATTTTTATTTTTACTTTCTGGTTTTACATTGATGTCAAAATGTATTTGATTGTGGTCATTGTTACCCAATGTTTCATGCATTTTTACATTGTCCACTAATTCTTTTTGTGACGATAAAACTATATCTAATACATTTTCCCCCTGGTTGGTTCCAGCACGTGCTGAGTAAGGAAGCTCTCCTGAATTAAAAATAGAAATGGTTGGTCCTCAACCCCTGTACTCTCTAGAGATTTCCATTGTATATGTCCATGGCTAAAATCTCCCATTGTGATACATTCCCCTTTACTAACTTCCTTTATAGCATTTTGTATTTTTGTGTTATCCTCTTCGTTTATGTTTGGACTTCTGTAAACTAATCCAATAGTTAATTTTGAATTTCCTGAAACTATTTTACACCAAACAGTTTCATCGTAATCTGCTTCGATTTCTAATTTGATTTCATAAGCCTGAATAGATTCTTATATATATATATATATATATATATATATATATATATATATATATATATATATATATATATATATATATATTATATATGTATATATGTATATATATATGCATATATATATATGTTTATATATATATACATATAATATATATATATATATATATATTATATATATAATATATATATATATTATATATTGTATATGTGTATGTGTATATATGTATATATATATATATATATATATATATATACTCATTGATTGCTGAACTTCACGACACGGTGACTTTATGGCATTGTACTATTTCTGTGACGGTTGTGTGATAAACCGTTGTCCAGCTGACGCCAAAATTGACTTTAGCATCATGACGATTATATCTGGTGGTCATCGTTGAGATTGTCATCGTTGTGGCAACAGCTGTGTCCGTAGTTGTGACGGCAGTGCTGAGAGTCCATCCGCAAATACTGCTGCCCCTTTCCACTTAGATGAAGCCCGTCCTTCATGTACATATCCGCCCTTCCAACAAAACTTCCCCACAAATCCACAAAACCAACTTCCTCTTCCCTACATAGCTTCTCGACTAGCATGTTAATTGCCATCCCCCGGCAATTTCGAAATCTATGACCCCTCCTTCCTATTACTGGTAAAATCCCTGACAGTATTACCTGCTCAACCCGCGTCTGTTCTGACCAAATTCCTTTATTTCCTAACTATGGCAGTTGTACCCTCCCTCTTTACGTTATTTGTCCCTACGTGTACTAAAACAGATCCACCCTTGCACGAACCCACGATGTTGTCTACCCTCTCAGTTATCGCCTCTATTTTGGCCTCAGGCAAGCAAGCTACCACGGCATCTTCCTTGTTTAAGACTATGTCTGTCTTCCTAACTATTGAGTCACCCACAAATACCACCCCCTGTATCACTGCCTCGGAATCCGCTCCTTCACAGTCTGTCCTGCAGTCTTGTCACTTGGTGGCAGACTGTTACCAGGCTCTCTCTCACTCATCAACCTGTCACCTTTCCCTCCCGTCGCCTGGATAACTTGCGCTCCTGTCACCTTCCCTCCAGACACCCTCCCTCACTCCCATCGCCTTAACTATCGTCTCGTTGCCCCCCCCCCGACTCCTTCGCTACTGTCTCCCCCACTCCCCTTTCCTTCGATCCATTTGTCTTCCCTCCCATTTCTTTCCTTCTCGTCTCCTTTCGTCCTGTCTCCCAACGTCCCGTCTCCTTATGTCCTGTCTCCCTACGTCCTGTCTCCGTATGACCTGTCACCTTACCTCCCGTCAGCCTCCTCCCAGACTGAGGTCAGCTCTCCCTAGCATCTCTCTCGTCGTCTTCCCCCACTTTATCAACTACTGTCCCCCCACCAGAACCACTGGCGCAACCCACCTGCTCCCTTCCCACCACTGCCACAACGAGCAGCCTCAGCTGTTCTAGCTCCACCTCAAGTTCCTTCATCCTCGTACATCCCCTACACTCAAAACTAAAACTATCCGCCTGAACCTCAGCCCAGGACTTCTCGCACCCGGACTTGACGAAGTCCACCCAGTTGCTACAACTATTGCATATTAAATGCCTAGTGGCCTTTATCTGCCGTTTGCACGGCGCCATCAAACAATTTAGACTTAACGTGATTGCTACGTTAGCCTTGAATAAAGCTGTTTTGTGTTCAAAAGAACACTTTAGGCTAATATACTTGCTAAGTATGTCTTTTCTACTAAGCTCGCACGAGCAAAAAAAGCCTGCCACCTAGCGAATACGGAGAACACTGTGTAAACAAAACAACGAAGTCAGTGTAAACGAACTTACGCTAACATCCTGCTGTTAATTCCTTTTTGCCGAAATCGTTTACTACAACTATGTCAGATATTACCTTATGTATGTAATTTATGTAAATGTATCACTTTATCTAATATGTATTTAACAATGTTTACGATAGTTTGGTACACCAGTTTAATTCATGACCTGTAAACAAACTCCCCTTTATCGCTCGTTGAAATGAGTCCGGGAAAAATACTGCCTATGGTAACAAAAACAGTTTCTTAATATATATCTATAAGAAGTTTGTGTATATAGTATATGTGTCATAGTAATACTTATTCTAACCAATATTCCCACTGTTTCTGACTATTCACTATGCTACCTCAATTTTCGAATGGTAAACAACCCTATTAACGCTCATTGACTTCCCTGTCGGAGTCCGGAACTAACTTACTCTAAAATCCTGCCTCTGACTAATAATTAACAAAATCTATTTTCTAATATATGTCTACAATACGTTTATGTATAATATATATGCAATAGTAATGCTTATTCTATTCGATATTCCACTTTTTTTTACATTCTCTACACCAATTTCAAGTCGCTGCTGAACCACGTTTCCGGAAGTAAAAACTACTGAATACTGCGGAGTGTTAACAACAATCCCAATTCCGGCTTGATCCGGGCTATGGTCATGAGAGGGTTAATGCAAAAAATGTTTGTGGCCGATTCACCACAAGTTGGAAAACACTGAGCGTAAGCTAACCAGTAGCCCATATACTTGCAGTAAGCTCTATGGGCTATTTGTTTCTAAAGGAAATACACACGCGACACGTAAAAGGGTGCGCATGTTATTATTAATTATGGAGCTGTTTGGACAGTTCAGATGTCTGGTCAACTTTGCACCCTATTCAGCGGTGTGTGCGTGCGTGCGTGCGCGCGCGTGCGTGCGTGTGTGTGTTCGTGCGTGCGTGTGTGTGTATATGTATACGCTATGTAACTAGCAACGCCCATGCTTCAAGATACGCGCATGCGCATATACAACAAGCGGATAATATTTGACGGCGGACAAAGTTTAGCACGACACCGACTGGAGTGCTTCAATTAATGGTGCTGCCATCTGACGTCTTTTGTGGCAAATAACAATGAGACAGCATACTTTTCTTCCCATCGCTGTTGGAAAAGTATCACGTTACATATTTGTTAATTACGTTTTTTTATACTTTTGTTTTGTTCTGAGACCCATACGTTGTCGCGACCGTATCTCCAGATAACCCGGCAGGTGGCGCCATCAGCAACGACTACCGGTGAGGTTAGACGTGGTCTCTTTGTCCGCCGGTTGTACTGACTAACTTAGAGTTAGAGCAACAGCCGCGTCTGGAAACATACGAGACAGTCAAAGCACTCCTTTCGGATCGATCAGCAGCTACCATATTGACGTCGATGTTCTGTTGACAAGCTGCAGATCAGGGTCAACTGTCTGGCGCCAGTTCATAGTGGGTTGTCCACTCCTTCTCTGACCAGCTGGTGTCCACCACAATGCTTGGTGAGCAGGTCTTATAGGTGGGAGTCACGTGACATGACGAGCAAGATCAGATGTCTTTTGTAAATTGTGGATGAGATGGTAGATGCCCGGCTCGCTCTCTGACCTCTTTGTTAGACACATAATCGCTCCAGTGAATACCAAGAGGCACTTGCGAAGGCACTTTGTGTCGAATGCGTCGCGATTCTTCTACCTTGTTTTGAGGTGCCATGTTTCGTGTGGATTGTAAGTGCAGACATATGTTCTCAGGGTAAATATCTTGCTGTTCCAAATGTTCCCCAGTTGATCGAAATACGCTGACGCTTTCCCTAATCCACAGCTGTACTTGCCATCTTTATATACAACAAATAATAACTGCTGTGAAGTATATTCGTTTGTATCGATGTACAGTTGTATCGATGTACGGTTGTAGGCCTGATTGACATACGTCGGTGTGGTTGTGATGGCAAGACACACCAACAATTCTTTGAGCACGTTACCGGAAATGATTTTTCGATTGACCCATGTAGGGAAGGGGTTGTATCGACCGATATAGGTGTCTGGTAATGTTGATTGGGTGTCGTGGTGCCGATGGATATGTGCGGTAGTTTATGCTGATGTGTGTGGTGGTGTCGGTGACCAAGCTGTCCCATGCAATACCGTAAAATATGTGCGGCCGAGCAGTTGGCTCAGAAAGACGGACCGTATGCACACTTGTCAGTGAATATCCGGACATTTGACCACAGCCGCGGATGCTCGAAATAGTGTACCCCTGGATTTAGCTAGCTATGATAAGGCGAACAGGCGATAATGATGATAGTGATATACTCAATGATGTTTCAATACATAATTTATCAATTCCAAGAAGAGTAATGTGTATCGGTTGTATAAACACACACGATAGCATATCTGATGCATTCACGTCTGTCATGTTAACGTCAAAGAGCGAATCAGACACACATTTACACACGCACATACCACACATACACACGCACATACCACACATACATAATACGGTCAAACTTGCATTAAGCGACCGCCCAATGGATGACCAAAAAGTGGTCTCTCGTGACAGATATATATATATATATATATATATATATATATATATATATATATATATATATACTCATTGATTGCTGAAATTCACGACACGGTGACTGTATGGCATTGTACTATTTCTGTGACGGTTGTGCGATGAACCGTTTTCCAGCTGATGCCAAAATTGACATTAGCACCGTGACGATGATATCTGGTGGTCATCGTTGAGATTGTTATCGTTGTGGCAACAGCTGTGTCCGTAGTTGTGACCGCAGTGATGGGCCCAGTAGTGGCCGTAACATTGGCACTGATAGAGGTAGCCGTGATCCTACCGACGACCGTATCCGTGTGACCA
The DNA here is from genome assembly GCA_033239005.1 of Lamellibrachia satsuma. Classification (NCBI taxonomy): domain Eukaryota; kingdom Metazoa; phylum Annelida; class Polychaeta; order Sabellida; family Siboglinidae; genus Lamellibrachia; species Lamellibrachia satsuma. Next base: position 11,050,764 of record BSQZ01000009.1, on the reverse strand, counting down.
TCAGTGACCGCAGCTATCGTTGCAGCGGTACTATATGTGTCAGTTCAAGTAGTCTCAGATGCATTGACAGCACCAACATAATCGCTGAGGCCATAGCAGCAGAAACATATGCATAACATGCAGGTTTTAAGCAAAACAATCATAATTTTCATTATTCTCCATCGATATCAAAGTCGCAGCACATCGCAAAATGTCACGAATAGTCAAACGAGTCGTCGCGAACGTGTTCAAACCGCGGTTACATGATTCGGATATAGCGCATCTGTCCACCGATAACGTTCTCGTGGAAGTGCGACAGTTATTGAGAAACATCCGTTTATGTCTACCTGTTTTCGCCGATGAATGTGTTTCGTTCAACATCGTTTGCAAGCTGGCCTGCAGCTGTACTTGCGAGAATCCGTGGCACGTATGTACGCAATACACAGTTTTAAGGTTGCACTGCCACAATATTCAAGAAAACATGGGTAAGCATCTATATCAAATCATCCAATGCCAAATACTCCCGATATCGCGAACCGAGGTTAACGACAGCGAGAGGTTTATATTAGCATAACAACAAAATACTATTCTAGAAATAACTCTCCTGCTCGACAAGAGTATTCCTGCGCGAAAAGTAGTCCCGCTACTCAGACCTGCGCAGATTGTGCGGTCTTGTAGTTTTTGCCCAAGCAATTCATCTGAGCAAGAACAAGCGGATGCGAATGATGAAGGTGTTTTGCATCCGAGTTAAGCACTCTCATCAGTTGACTGTTCATTGTTCTAAAACGCTTGATTGTTTTATATACGAATATAATTTTACTTGAATAAATCTGTCTATGTGAAATCCTGATGTATTGTTGATTCTGTCTCTACCTTCGGGGCTTAATGTTATTGGATAAGGACATTCCTGTGTCGTGTTAATGATTAATGTCGCATCAACGCAGCGTGGTCAGTTCGCTTCCGTTGATGGTTGGGCTACCAACCTGGCCGTGGTTTGTTGGCCATATCCATCACCACCTGCCTCTGCCGACAGATAACCCTAGCGTATTGTGCCAACCGTGCGAATTCGCACTAGGAAATGTGACGTAAGAGCAAGTCGGTAGTCCCGGTGTATCCTCCATTATCGCCCCGTACTGATGTGCATTTTCTCAATGGGAACTATTTCATTTTATGTATTTTCCGTAATTCGCTGCTGAACGAGCTCCACGCAGCCATTGAAGTGGCGGACAGTTATACCCTGCATATTTCTGGCAATCCCGACGCTTTGCCCCCATTCAATAACAAAACTATCAGTCTTGAGCTACATGCGTGCGGTGCGACGAATCATATGGTGGGAATGGGCGCGAACATGCTGACGAGCGCCGCCGCGCTAGCGATGGTGAACAACCAGAAGAACACCCGGTCGGCCAGCTTGGCAACCCGGTCCCATTCCTCCGCCCATTCGGCGTTTTTCTCCCGGACCGGCGGCCGGTTGTAGATGGAGTTCGTCGCCCGCGTCCCTCCCTGCCGTCGACTGCTGGTAAGCGAGTCGCGCTCCGTCATGTGCGATAGGTTGTCTATCTCAATGTCCTGCCCGATGGTACCGTCGTTCACGTGGTTGTCGTTGCTGTTAAACACCCGACGTCGGAGCTTCTCCCGACGAGCGCGCGGCCGAAGCAGGGTTCGCCGAACCCAGGCCGGCACGCGATGGCCCGAGTCCTTGCGCAGGTAGATGTTTGTGACAATGACGGCCATGAGGAGGGAGATCGATACCATGACCATCGTCGTGCCGAACAGCACGCCTACAACAACATGTGATTGTTAGCGAAAATGCCACGAGAAATGTCCACTTTGTAAATGTAAAATGGATGTTTCAAGACGTGTTCGTAGTTGACGGTTTTCATTGTTTACTATCCTATCTATCTCATCCGTGTTTAATTTATTTTTCATGTATGAAAACAGTGTACCTTTTCAAGCTAATGTATAAACTGAATGGATTTAGTTAACCAATGGCCTTGCAAAAAACCCTTAAAGAAATTAACATTTTCATTTTACTTCAAATATCGTTTGTGCACCGCAGTATCGTAATTCACTTTATGCTAGTATCGTGTTAATGTCACAATGAACACCTCTATGAAACTGTTCTTTTATGTTGGAATAATTGTTTTTACTTTTCTTTATAGCAGGGGACCAAACACTTCCTTTTGGACAACTGGTATTGGGGCGTTAGTCTGTATCAAGATTGCTTAACACACTTATATCTTAATAATATATATAATAATAAAAGGTTGGTCATGTGTTCTACAGTCTGTTATATCTCCCATTACAGTCAAAACAGTTTAATAAGCACTTCCAAGACATTGTATCAGCTGACATCTACCATAACGAACACGAACGGTCAGAGCAACTGGGTTACCGAGCACAGGGATAGCATCTGGCGTGGGAGGCAAAGTCTCTCCGACGATGAGAAGGAATACGACGAGAGCAAGCAGAATGGTGATCTGCAGGTTGACCTTCTCGCCAGATTCGACGGGAAGGAAGAAGCCGAGAAACGACACGGCGTAGATGAGCAGACACGGGAAGATTAGGTTGACGATGTAGAAGAGGCTGCGTCGCGTCATGTGGATCGTGAACGTCACGTCCGGGTAGAACTCGATGCAGCATGCGTACGTCTTCTCGTGCCGATCGACCGTCACCTGGGGAGAGGTCATTAATTCACTCCCGGGAGAGGGTTATGGTTATATTTGAGGACCACGACAGCACGTGCACGTGTCAATGACGAAATGACCCCCGGTGCACGAAGACAGCATCCGGTTTGTTTGGGCGACAAACGACAGGAATATTTTTTTATGTTAATTTTCACGAAAACTAAATTGTAGGATTTCACGAAAACGCTACTGACGGGTGGTGGCGTGGCAACAGTTAAAGTGCACAGTTATTTGTTAAAACCGAATCGTAATTTTATGCACAGGGTGGAATAAGGAACACAAGTTCTCTCTGTTTTAATACCAAATGTGTTTATGTGTGAAATGTGACGTTGGGGACAGGAAGTGAGCATTTATAGGCACAAAAACCAACATGGCGGCTGATGAGACTCGTCTTGCCCGATTCATTGGCTTCAATGGAAAATATACAATGTACTGTACCCAGGTACCTGATCGACGTTCCATTCCTGGTTCTTTGGTTTGTAGTAGATGGCGTTCTCCTCCGACTTGTTGTACGTCAGGTCCACCTTGAAACCGTTGAACGTCCACGAGATGAAGATGATCTTGCACTTCTGTCGGTCGAAAGGAAAATGGCGGACATCGAGCGTGCAGTACGTCTTGGAAACGGCCGGAAACATCCACAGTACGTGACCGTCGTACGTGACTATCGCGAACGTGTTCATGAAGTCCTGGAAGCTGTTATCGGCACTGAAACACGCCGGCCGTTTGTGATCATCATCATCATCTAAATCATCATGATCATCACTACCACCACCACCGCCGCCACCACCACCACCACCACCACCATCATCATCGTCGTCGTCGTCATCTGTTTATTTGTTTCGAACATCATTACATTTTACATGCAATACAATACAATACAATACAATACAATACAATACTGGGAAAGGAGGAAGCTGAAGTAACACAACTCGTAATTGCTCCCCCATCAAACAGTATTTGCAATGAAGAATATTTTGCGTGTAGTATCATCTATGACGCGTCATAAACACACTATGTCTACAAATGCATAACGCATTAGCTATTATTAATACCTTTGCTGTACATATTTGTAACCCAATAATAAAAAAAGTTCGCTTCAAGGAACTTATTTAGATTGTTGCTGACATTAGCCGATACAGTAACATGATATGACACATGAATGTGTTAATACTTAGGAAGATAAAATTCAAGGGATTTGGAATGCAATTGCATCGTTCGACTGAGAACAGTTGTTACTAAAACATAACCATTTGCAGCTTTAACCAAGGATATCACGCCGACTAGGAAAACCTTGTTGAACATACAACATCTTTATTTAGTGGGCTTCGCCATACTCTTAGATAACCCTACGTCACGAGTGCCAGTAATACTTGCCAAACTCAAAACATACAACAAGTTTGGGCCTTTGTTTACAAAACTTATCCCTTTCTGACATAGCAACCCATTTGATCGAGAGTTTGCGTTGCCTGTGTATATACCCCGGCCCTTAACGCATCACAGCGGTAGTCTAAATTAACGGATTTCTTTGAAGTGCTCAGGCACGTAACGGTCGCACTGGATAATATGTCAGCCCCCCAGTTAAACGGAGATTTGACCAGAATCTCCTACTTTCAGAGCAAATTATGAGAAAACACTAGCGTGATTTTTTTATTGTAGTTGCAAATATTTAATTTTTAGTTTTTTTATTAACTCTTTTACGTGCATTGCCCCAAAACAATGATTTTTGTTTCGCTTTAACAAACATTGGACGTTGTTCCACTTATGTCCCTCCTCAGTTAATTTAGCCCATGGTGAATCAGGTTCTTTGACGTTCACAGGTGTAATGTACGAATAGTCGAAGTGATATGTGCAGTTGGTTTAATACCAGGTGCATACGTTTGTTAAAACCATCGAAATAATTTACTTAGATCGCTACATGATAGTGTAACTTACAAAAACTTGATTCCATCAAAACTAAATAACACATTTGCAAAAACCAGCGAGCATGTCGTAGGCGATTCTACAGCGAACATGTCGTAGGATATACAAGAGCCAGCATGTCGTAGGCGATACTAGAGCCAGCTTGTCGTAGGCGATACTAGAGACAGCTTGTCGTAGGCGATACTAGAGCCAGCATGTCGTAGGCGATTCTAGAGCCAGCATGTTGTAGGCGATACTAGAGCCAGCATGTTGTAGGATATACTAGAGCCAGCATGTTGTAGGATATATTAGAGCCAGCATGGTGTAGGATATACTAGAGCTAGCATGTTGTAGGATATACTAGAGCCAGCATGTTGTGGGCGATACTAGAGCCAACATGTCGTAGGATATACTAGAGCCAGCATGTTGTAGGCGATACTAGAGCCAGCATGTCGTAGGTGATACTAGAGCCCGCATGTCGTAGGCGATAATAGAGCCAGCATGTCGTAGGCGATACTAGAGCCAGCATGTCGTAGGCGATACTAGAGCCAGCATGTCGTAGGAGATACTAGAGCCAGCATGTCGTAGGATATACTAGAGCCAGCATGTTGTAGGCGATACTAGAGCCAGCATGTCGTAGGTGATACTAGAGTCAACATGTCGTAGGCGATACTAGAGCCAGCATGTCGTAGGAGATACTAGATAAGTTCGATTTTTTTTCCGCGAAATGGGTCTGAGATAAGCGAAAACACCTAATCGAGGGGGAGCCTTTAAAGAAGGGTGGGAGTAAAAATCAGTGGTTTATTGGTTCTACTTCTAATGACAGAATACGAACGTACATGGGTTCTCTTAGATGTGCGATCGGTATTGTAATTGTACGTCGGTGTCTAACGATTAGTATCGATGGACCGATTCACACATAACGCTCAACGAATCGACACTGACAACCGTCTACAGAACATAAATTCATTAGCTTCTTGGTTGATGCAAAAGTAAAATTTATGACGATGATCAATAAATAAACGTACTCAGTGTAATGGCTACGACTCCCTGTTCATCACGTTTTTCCAACTGTGCTGTGCCTACGAGAAGTGGTCACATCACACCCGGTGTTCGTTTTCCCAACACCACTATGCTTAAGGTTTTATGGTTGTAAGGTTTTTAAATACGGCTTAGAGTTTGTATGTACGTTATGAGCAGTGGCGAGTATTCTGTCAACATTACATGGGTCGTCGTCTTAGCGGTTGGAGGACAGCGTGAGCCGAGAACCTTCTCAAATATGATCTATCGGACGGTATTTTTTTAGAGCTAATCAGTTCGTACGACTTGCGGGCGTGGAGGCAGAGCTCAAAGAAAGCACAGCGAGGAAGAATCGATATTCTCGATTGAATGCGAACTAAGCAGTGTAGAGAAAAAAACTGTCGCTAATGGAATAGTTTCTGTGCAGTGCCTTTGAAAAACGAAACCGTTGACAGCAATTAGCGCTGTGTGTGTTAACTGCATGACGGAGTCGGAATAAAAACTAAAGCGAACGAATAACGAACGAACATGTGTACGTGTGTTTGTGTGCGTGCGTGCGTACGTGCGTGTGTGTGATAGAAAGAGAATGAGAGAATAAACATAATGAATAGAGTGAATGAGATTGTGATTGATTGATTTGTTGATTGATCGATTGATAGGGTGGGTGAGTGAGTGAGTGAGTGAGTGAGTGAGGGAGGGAGGGAGGGAGGGAGGGAGGGAGGGAGGGAGGGAGGGAGGGAGGGAGAGAGAGTGAGTGAGTGAGTGAATGCTTTGAAAACAGGGTGTTAGCAATATTTAGTGATAACAATTCTTTCGAAAACAAACACAGTATTTTGTATTGATGTGTCGTTTAAGTTCATAGGAATAGAAGGTTTATTTAAAGAAGCCTTTTACGTTCGAGTACTTACAAATTGTTGATAAATATATCAGGTGTCCATATGTGAATGGCCGGAACCCATATTTCGTTGACGCCTTCATACTCATCCGGATTCCAGGTGAGATATTCGTCGATCCATCTCTGAAATGTATAGCATTTCAATTGGTTTTACATCCGTCACTAACACGCGTGATCAAACACAACGCAAGTTGATGCACGTTTGGGAAAGACGAAACGATCCGACTTGTAAATACGCTCCATGAAAAAGTTTTACTTTGCGTTGCTGAACATTTGTTTTCATCATCAGACGTGGCATATTGTGATGCTTTGCCTTGAGGTAGACGGATGCATGCGTTGTATCAAATGTCTTAGATGTTTGTGTGCTGGACTAGTAATAGCATACGAATACCTCCCAGGAAATATAAATCCACTTTTCCAGTTAAACAATACGCTATGTGTGAGCTCACAATTTGTAATACCATTTCGACCCGCCTCTCTGGACCCGCCCCATATCGATACCTCGCGCTCACATTAACTGCGCAAGCATAACACAATGTCTATGTGACTCGCATCATTATTAATTATTGGTCATATCGAACAACCGTTCTCTGTTCAACTGATGCATATGATGCTTTTAAGAGTTTCTCTTTCACATACTTGATGAAATGACAGTGCACATCACAAAAATTATGTCAGTTGATATCAATTCAAGAAGGCCTAAATGCAGTGATTTAATATTTAATGTCATAGTACACGTGTACCCTATGTATCGTGTGCACCATGTGTACCATGTGTACTTTGGGTTGGTAACATTTGTATTTCACGTGTGTCCTATGTACCATATATATATATATATATATATATATATATATATATATATATATATATATATATATATATATATATATATATATATATATATATATATATATATATATATATATATATATATATATATATATATATATATATATATATATATATATATATATTATGCTACCTATGTACATCGATACATTTCAATGTGTATGCGACGTACGTCATTAAGGATGAACACATTTTAATTGGCTGATATGCACGTTCAAGATAATTAAGTTTATAAAGGTTTGCGAATGTGCAAAATTGCAAATGCGTTAGGTCAGTTTGCCTGCGATTGCCAGATGAGAGTGCGCGCTACAACAGTTGTGTGCATGCAACGTGCGTTCGCCGTGTTGCCACAATGAGACTCGTCGGCACCAAAACAAGACAGAGGTTGGCACTCACCAGGCGGATGGCTATCAGCGCTGACAACGTTTGAAATTTCTCGTTCTGAAAGTAAAAACCACAACTCATTGATCAACTGAAGTAAGCGTGTTATTTTTGACAGGTCTTAGCTGCGTATTTAACTTAATAAGTGTATTCTCCAGGTTGACCTTTCTTCTATCCAGTTATTTCAAGCAAGTACAGCTACAGCATGACGATGTCGTTACGTAATCTATATAAAAACGTTCGTTTGCCGATGGAGCTGGAACGTCGTTATTGTTTTGTTTCGTTCCCACGTGCACCAGCACTTATACGGGACTGGTCTTGTCAGTGCTATTGCTACATATTGCAACATATTGCAACATTCCCAACTCGTCTTGTTGTCACTATTCCTCGTCCTATTATTATCATAATGCTAAACGATCATATCGTTCCTTTATTCTTCAAGCCATGGCAACTACCTAAATCATTGCCTATGCTTTAACCAATATGTGGTCTTCTCATAGTGTGTGCTGCGGCGACACTGCTAATTCCTGACTTGGTTTCCCATTACCAGTGCTGATAATGTGCTGATAATATGCTACACGTACATCCACCAACTGCGCGCAGCACATCCTGATCAGCAAATCATCAGCGAAACGTGATGAGCACTGCCTCGATGAAAATGCTGCCCCTTATCGCGGTGTGTAGCCATATATAGACATGTTGGAATATGGAAGCGGCGGCGAGTCTAGATGATCAACTATTGGAATCACGTACTCGCCTTCCACCGCCACAACAGCGAACGTGTCATCGGAAAAAAACAAAGTATTCACTGTTTGCTGACAGCACTAGATTGATGAGTATTTTGTGTCAAATGTAAAATGCTCTGGTGAACATGCAAATGAATGTATGGCTTAATGGTCTTACGTCGTAGACTCCATATCCGACAAATAACGCAGATCGGTAACTCCTGCTGAGCCATATTTCTGCGTATAGCCGTTCTAATATCGAAAGAACGATATAACAAATAAGGTGTATTATTTGGATAAGGAATAGCCAATATGGAACAGATGTTTTGAAATTGTTTCGTGAAATGCTATTTTTATTAAACCAGGGCATACGAACCAAGTTGGCGTACGCTATTACTGTCGAAGGAAGACATAGAATACGTCTAATATGTGTGTGCGTGTGTGTGCGTGTGCGTGTGCGTGTGCGTGTGCGCGTGCGAGTGCGCGTTTGCGTGTACGTGTGCTTGTGCGTGTGCTTGTGCGTGTGCGTGTCAGTCAGAAACAGTTAGTAATGAAGCACTGCAAGAAAGAACAAACCAAGAACCAATTGAATATAAGATTAAGGAGGAGGTGAACCTGGATAGGTAATACGCTCAAGAAGACAACGCAACACATTACAAGACAGACATTCACTGAACGCAAACGGGACAGGGGAAGGCCGAGAAGCACATGGCGCAGAGAAGTTGAAGAAGAGATGGAAAACGCACGAGGCAGATGGAAAGATCTGGAAACGCCCCTAACCGTGGCCGATGGAAAGGAGTCTTTAATGGCCTATGCTCCGTCAGTTAGTGAAAATGCTTAAGTCAAGATCAAACGATAATGTGACTTCCAGTGATGTCTTATTACATAATTTAACAACTCTGAGAAGAGTAAAGTGTATTGGTTATATAAGCAAATACGATGACATGTCTAATTTGTGCAGATGGCCATCGTCATATAGATTAAATGGATGATTCAGGTGACATGTCTGATTTGCAATCCTCTCCATGACAATCCGTGACGCAAATCCGTGACGCAACTTGTCATATAGGCTACAGCTGCGCAATATTTCTTAATATCGCACCTGAATTATTTACGTTGATTAGTCTCCTATGTCAATGATGTTCGCATCTCAATCGCCGTTGAATATGTGCGTGTGTGTGTTCGTTGTGCCATTAATTGTGCATACATATGTTGGTTTTTTGTCAATGTCAGCCAATGCAAAAACACTGGCAACATCTGTGTAATCTGGGCAGAGCACTACTTAACCAGCAGCAGCAGCGCAGTGCGCAGTTGGTGGCGTCTGTGGAGCACGTGTTTACAACTGCATCTCGTTATCTTGCAACGATGTGCCTTTTTGTATTTGCTCCTCTAGCACGTGTTCACACACACACACACACACACACACACACACACACACACACACACACACACACACACACACACACACACACACACACACACACACACACACACACACACACACACACACACACACACACACACACACACACACACACACACACACACACACACACACACACACACACACACACACACACACACACACAAACACACACACATTCCGTGAGTCTATTGTGTTGTTTGTTATAAGAAATGCGTCTACTGTTTTACCCGTAGTGAATATGTTAGTTATGCAGCAGAAGCTTTTGAATTTCTCATATATCGATTTGTATTAGTCTTGATCCGTGTAAAATACAACAACGATTATGGTCTGCTGTAATCACTCTAAATGACTTATTGGGTGCATAGCAATTAGTTGAGAGGTCGTATCAATTAATAATTATATATTACTAGTTCAAACCATTGCATAGCATAAGATCTGTATGCATAAGTGTGGATTAAAGTTGGCTTACACAGTCACAAACGATCGCAGTCAGTACGTGCCAAACAGCTCAGTACGTGCCAGACAGCGGCAGAAACAGCAGAAACCTGCTCCGCACAGTCAATATTTGTTCAGATCTGAGTTTGTGTGTAACTCGCGCACGACATTCGACACAGTGTTTTTCGTGTGTTTTCCGCAGCTCGATACCCCGTCGACTCCCGGTGTATTTGTGTTTACAATGAAATGGGGACACGCTTGTGCAGACCTTTCTCTGTTTGTATAAATACACCAACTACTTGGTAGGTTGGTAACGGGCAATCCAATTTTATTCATACACAACAAGGATTGCCGCTGTGCACACACTAATAGTGACTAAGTCTGCCACAAATTGTGCACAGCCTGGTATTAAGCTGATGTGTATGATCAATTAGTAAACAATACCAGATAAGATTTAACATTATTGATATGTTCTACTGTAGCTAGCAACTGCCGAAGACAGTCTTTACCAAAAAACCCTTGCTGCTCTTAAACAAAGCGACAGCATACAAAGAGGGAAAAATACCTATGTGCAGACAAGCATACATAATTATATGTATATAGTGCTAGCTAGAATATTTACAATGATATACACAAAAGTGGGGGAATAAACCCCCATACAACATTCAGATCAATTCGATATCTAGACATGTTGACACGTAATATGCAAGTTTAGAAAGCGTATCGACACAGAAGTACAAATACATCGGGAGGGTGGGTGGGAATAAATTCAGAAGCTCGGATGATGTTCGTATGGCGCAGCGAAGAAAAGTGATTCAAAACATGGTCCCGTTCGCTATCTGCAAATTTCCCCAGCGTGCACCGCTGGCCAGTAATATTTCCCGAAAAAGTCACATGATCGGTTGGTGTAATTGGGCCTGCTTAATTAAGCGCCTTACCGATAGAGGGGTGTGCAGGATAGAGATGGGAACAGGTTGTTTGTTAAACACACCTAGCTAATCAGCTAGGTGCTCGCTGCCCAGCCCCACAAAAAGGCTTTTCATCCTATAGGCCAAAAATTCATATCATCACTCGTCCATTGTAGGGCCAACAATCCGCGAATTTATGTTCTTTCTTTAGCTGCCGGGTCTTGCTGGCACGCTTGGCGCGGCGCTGTCTCAAGTCCTCGCTGATGTAAATCACTCAGCCGAGATCATGTACACGCCGTCTTTCCCGTGGTACCACGTCGCGCAATCGTTCACTTGTGAAGCGCACAATGACAGGCTTAGGCCGTTCCCCAGAGGCAGGCTTTGGCCAGAGTCTGTGGCTAGTAGCAGTGTCACTGTTCACAGTATGATATGTAATTGCCACTGTGTCGTTAACATGGCCATTACTTTTGCAGTAGTGTCGTTATTGTCGCTTTCCTTGATTCCATGAAATCTTAAGTTGGAGCGTCGCGAATATTGTTCCAAACAATCGTAGTTTGCCTCAACCGCCTCAAGTCGTTTCTCCAATGTCATTATGTATTGGTTCCTTTTGTCCAACCGATCATTCAGATGCGATATCTTGGCGGTTAAATTGTCTATCTTGTCTGTTAGCACCTGAGGGACAAAACGCTTCTCAGCTTGTTAATGACTGTCTTGTCGGTAAGTAATTCCATAAATTCTAGTATTATCGCGTCGGTCTCCCGTAGCTCCTCGCTGTTGTCGGCGGTGCTACTTACTCTGCGCTTCTGATGCGTTCTTCAACGTCGGTGAGTTTCAACGGAAGCTTACTTTCACACACACAAATTCTATCTCGAAACGACGTGCGTTTAAGTTACGGCGGCCATTTTGTTAAATTATGAATACACAACTACTACCGATATTACCATTGTTGGCTTTTGTCTGGACATGATACAAGTTGTCTTCTTACATTGGTCAAATCACTCAACGTACCATATATGACTCGTCTTTATGTAGCTGATATAATTGCTCCAGACTTTGATGTTTTGGCTATGTCGTCGTTCTTTATTGACCGCAGGATTTTCTGTTGTCTGGTATCATGAGGCACGACTTAAGAATGGTATGTTGCAAGTAGACTGGTAGACATCAGTAGTGGCGTATTAAGGGGGAGGACATTAGGCCTTTGGTTTAATGATGTTTTGATTTACTGTGCTTTTGTGCATTTGTGCTTTTGTGCATTTGCGCATTTGTGTATTTGTGCTTAGAATAGTATGAGTACCAATTCGGTTGATCGTATGTGAGATACAATGAACTCGTTCATTTCCCAGTTGTTAATTGACTGCCACTGCTATAATCAGCAGCAATTATCGACGTTAAAACGCCCTCCTCAACTGATGCTCCCCATCGCCAATCAGGTCCGTTGGTATTCAAACTTCCACACTTTTTGACTGGATCCGGTCAAAAATAACTTAACAGTCTGTCCTATGATTTCACCAAACTTAAATAATACATTTGCGCAAACGAGCTATTGCATGTCGCAATGCATACTAGATGGGTTCTATTTTTTGCGAAATGAGTCCGAAATGAGACGAATAAAATTGAGAAAGACCTTTAAAACAAATAGAATTGAGAAAGGATCTTTAAAACAAACATAATTGAGAAATGACCTACAAAACAAAAATAAAATTGTGAAAGGACTTTCAAAACATATAAATAGAGAATGGACCTTTGAAACAAATAGAATTGAGAAAGGAACCTTGAAACAAATAGAATTGAGAAAGGACCTTTAAAACAAATATAATTGAGAAAGGACCTTTAAAATAGGCGTTTATTCAAACGTAACCGATGTGTTCGATTAGCATTTTACCTGCACGCGCATTCGTGCTTTGTTGCAACAACAACAGCGAACATAATTAACAAGTAGTAATGCTGATATCAATAAGTAAATACCAACTAGCTTGTTTAATCTGTAACTTCATCGGGATTGGTTGTCGATGAAGCGATTTTAACACACGAAACCTACGTGACATTTTATTCGCACGCACTGTTAACAACCTTAATACTGCAATGTGTGCGACGTGTGGGACCAAATAACTGCATCATGGAGACAAAGTGCAGTCCACGGTGCTTACGAAATGTCATGGCGTTGCCTCTTGTAATCGTTCTCAGAGTCACGGAAACCGCAGTTAACCGGGTAATGTCGGCACCGATTCTACGACTTTGGCGCACACGACAACGCTTTTGAAAAGCGTTTCCAAAGAAGTATAACTGGGAGTACAACAGAACCGTCATTGCCACTTGTCAGGAGCATATTAGAGAAACTACAGCAACATGTTAAAGCTATGTACAAGGACATTGTGACATACCACGGGACTTAGGTATTGCTCGTTAACAATATGTGCGGACATTAGCAGGGCTGAAGGGAAAGCAATAATGCGATTACTGCAGCGCCATACGTCTAATATTCCATTGGGGCGCGGTAGCTTTGACAATTTCGTTCATCCCATGTTGCCACAGTTCACTTACTTCTATAAATGAGTACCTGGCTACAGACATATATGGATATTTGAACGAATAGTTTTCGCTCAGTAATTGCAACGTGGCTGAATGCTTCCCATGAACAGGTCTACCAGGGGATGAAGGGTAAAGCGCTTTGAACAGTCCCATGGACTGAATATATCGCTGTGTAAGAACGTACCCTTTTTTACTATTCCAATGTGGCGGCATCACATTAATTATTATGAAACAATTATGAAACAATATATATATATATATTTGTGATGGCTTTGTGATGTTTTGATGCTTTCTGGTGATTCTTTTTCAATACATGATTACATTTTGATATTATTTTGACCAATTTTACCGTACAAATTAATAGAAAGTAAACTGTTGAATTCGTTTTAAAACAAATGGCATATAATAAGAATCCACTGGAACGAATTGGAACTATCTTTTTTAAACGCGCTTATTATTCTTAACTGTCAAATTTTAGTGCTGTGTCCTATGAACTTGGATTTGCTATGTTTTTTATGTTTTTATTTATTTATCTATTTATTTATTTTTTAATCGTGACTGTCTTTAACTATGTTTGTGTCAGCGCCTTTGAACAGGGTCACCTGGATCCATGGCGCTCTAAAAGTGCTCTAATTATTATTATATTATTATATTAACGAACACAAAACCAACAAAATAGTAAGAGAAGAATTTCAACAGGAGTACATCTCAACAACTATCGGAAAGAAGAGATGGACATGCTGGGGTCATGTGCTGATAATGACATCAGAAAGACTACACAAAGCAGCCCTAACGTGGAATCCATCTAGACAAAATAAGAAAATGGCCTAAAGAAGCCCTGAAAAGAACCTTCTTAAGAAAATGAATGTCTATAAATTTCGACACAATGTACAAAATGGCCGCGTGCGATTATTTTCCCTTTGACACAAGAGCAATAATACAAAGATGTACTACCAACAATACAAAGATGTACTACTAACAATACAAAGATGTACTACCAACAATACAAAGATGTACTACCAACAATACAAAGATGTACTACCAACAATACAAAGATGTACTACCAACAATACAAAGATGTACTAATAACAATACAAAGATGTACTACCAACAATACAAAGAAGTACTACCAACAATACAAAGATGTACTACCAACAATACAAAGATGTACTACCAACAATACAAAGATGTACTACCAACAATACAAAGATGTACTACCAACAATACAAAGATGTACTACCAACAATACAAAGATGTACTACCAACAATACAAAGATGTACTACCAACAATACAAAGATCTACTACCAACAATACAAAGATGTACTACCAACAATACAAAGATGTACTACCAACAATACAAAGATGTACTACCAACAATACAAAGATGTACTACCAACAATACAAAGATGTACTACCAACGATACAAAGATGTACTACCAACGATACAAAGATGTACTACCAACAATACAAAGATGTACTACCAACGATACAAATATGTACTACCAACGATACAAAGATGTACTACCAACGCATCCAGCCCATTCAAGTTGTACTCACTGTGTCTAATATGTGGTAGAGCGACACCCCGACAAACAACACGGTCGTCGTGCTGTCGTTCCTGACGGGGCGCGTCGTCTTGTCGTAGTGCAGGAGCAACTTGCGCTTGATGCGATACTCGTTCGAGTAGCCCTTGCCGTTCGCCGATCGCAGTATGTCCGTCTTGCGGGGACGCTTCTTGCGCTTCTTCTGCAGGAAGTCGCTCTGCATCCGGTCCTTCCACGAGTCTGTGACGCCAGCTGACTGGTCGTTGTCGTATTTCACGTCTTCGTACGACGTCTCTTGCTTGGAACCTTTGCCGAGTTGGTGCGACGGACGTTTGTGGAGCGGAAGGACATCGCGCTGGTCGGTACTCCGACTGGCTAGCGCTACAGTCTCTGGAGGTGTATTATTCGGGAGACTTGCATTCAACGCTACACCCGTCGATTCTGCAACTGGACGTAAAATGTAGATATTTAGGAAGAACACTAAATTATTGATTAAACAGAAGTATTCCATTTAGTGAAATGTAGCCGCTTCTCGGAACATAGGCGAGTGACGTAAGAATCAGCGACGAGGTTTACCATATATACTTCAAAACTACACGATGAAAATCAGCATGGATACATTAAGCGCATTGAAATGCTTACGGTATTCTCCAAACTGCTTACGACAAATATGGACATATACAAAGGTAAATTGGCATAATAATTTTTTTTTACACGATCAGAGAAGACGTAGTCATGCAAGGTTAAAGTTGCTTCCTCAAATGGTTCAGCCCATCGCGCATCCGGTTAATTTATGTCGTGATATGTAGTGAAAAAATGCCTATTGTTGTTCAAATCATCGATCTGGTTCATTTAGGGGAGAGTTGCCGGGATTGGGACCCCTAACGATAAACTTGAATATAGACGAAAACAAATGGAATTGATGTAAACTATATACTAACATAGAGTTTATATTTTATTTTCAACAACAAGCTATTAATCACAAGAAAATCATTGATGCATTTTGAAAAAAAAACTTTATTTAAAAAATAATAAAAAAAATAGTCCAATCGTGGCCAAGGTTTCCTCGATTGGACCACCCAGTGTCACCGATTGGACCAAAAGTAAACTGATTATATATCAGACTAAGCATACTTATGAATTGATACATTAGCAACATATAGTGTTCATTATAACAGTAATAATATTATTAGTTAAATATAATATACTTATAAATACCAGTGTTCACCTTTGTAATTCCATCCACCCTACACAATGTTCCATGTCTTCTTTGACTGGACAAACAAACAAATTATGTAGACCAAAATTTGAATTAATACTTGAGTAAAATATAGTGTTCTTTAGAAACATAAAACTAATCAATAGTCAAACGAAATGTTAACAGGGCCTAATGTTCATGGTCTCCTGTCAATGGCTCCGGAATAGGCTAGCGGAAATGATCGACATCCTTTAGAGCCAACCACAACATGTTCTGTCTCGCAGTTACATGCACTGGCAGCACAGTCTTTCATCACATCCATTACTCGTCGCACTATGCCTGCATAGTGGCAACTGCAAATCGTATACCGCTGTGTCATCCTTCAGAGGCCATCGGAACCTGTTCTGTCCCACAATTTACACGCACTGCACCGCCACAGTTTCTTTCGTCACATCCATGACTCGTCGCATTATGCCTGGGTAGATTTTACCATCATACAAAATGGTGCACCATTGACCAGTTCTGCAGCCTTCAATGTCCTCGATGAGCTGCAGTCAACTAGATTTGGGTGGATCAGAACAGTTGTGTGCTCTCGATTGAGTTGCAATGATCTTAGAAGTATTGGGTTCTTGGGTGGGTAGGCGTAGCTATCTCCGACTTTGCTTTGTTTAGCTAGTTTCTTTCTTCGGTGGGCATAACTCTGGTACAGTTTCTATGGCAACAGCTGTCAGTGCTGGAGCTGCAACAACTGGTGTCAGAGGTGGCGTAAGGTTGTGTTCTTGAGCAATCATCATGACAACTACCGTCAGTTCTGGGGTCAAAGGTGGCGTAGGGTTGTGCTCTTGTGCAGTCACCATGGCAACAGCTGTCAGTGCTGGAGCTGCAACAGTTGTGGTCAAAGGTGGCTACTTTAGTTAACATAGCAGCAGCGAAGTATTAGTCTTTGAATACATCTATGGTTAATGACCACAGACCTGCCTTCCTTAAGCCACAAACAGCATTCTGGACGGATACACCTTTTCTGTACGCTACATTAAGAATTTCGGCGACTTGCCATGTTGTCACTGGTCTGCCTACATGTTCTCTCATCTACATCCTCAATGCAGCATCGTAGTATTTTCCAAAAGTTCCGAAAAAGGCCCCATCCAAAGGCTGGAATCGGAGAGTCGTGTGCGGCGGAAGTGAGACCATGACCACTCCAGCTTCCCGAGCCATATCTGGTGCAGGGATCGTGCCTTCTGGTGTGTTACAGGCACAGTAATTTTAGATGTGTAATTTAAAAAAA
This sequence comes from Lamellibrachia satsuma, assembly GCA_033239005.1. Lineage (NCBI taxonomy): Eukaryota > Metazoa > Annelida > Polychaeta > Sabellida > Siboglinidae > Lamellibrachia > Lamellibrachia satsuma. The sequence continues at coordinate 11,033,003 of BSQZ01000009.1, read as the reverse complement.
AATCATCATCTGACATGACTGCATTTGAGCCTATGGATTGTTTGATGATTTCAATAGGCGGAAGGATTTTTGGCGGCAATTTTTTCATCAAAAGGCATGTGTGTGTAGTAATTCATGCAGAAATTGGTAAAAATTGACGGGTATGGCACGTTCAGGCATTTTAAATGAGTTAGAAATATGAGACTTTGACTAAACTCGATTAGCATGTCAATGAGATGATGACAACGGCAGGTAAGAAGTTTCAGAATTTTTTATGGTCTAGTTTTCTTATAATCATACAAAACGTTAACATGGTCGCCACCGGGAAACGTAACAGTAAGCTGAACCGTGCAGCCAAATTCTTTGTGTGGTTCACGTGGATATCAAGTACGAACATAACAGTCTCATACTTCGTTGGTTTAACAAAATCTTCGAAATGTCACAGCAAAGTAAAACACCCCTCATTGGACATCCAGCCTTTGCCCCCGGAGGTCCAACATTTGTCAGTTATATTTTCATCCTATTCTGTTTATATATGACCATTGACACTAAATTTGCGTAAACCCAAATAAAGTCTTGGTAGTCCGAAATAATGTAAATTTGTCTGTGACCAAATGTGTTCTGTAACAAGTTCCCTCGATTGGACCACTTAGCAATTTCCTTTATTTGCATTATTATAATTGTTCCCTTGTCTAAAAATTACTTTCTGATAATCAATAAACTGTGTTGGAATAATGACACACATCAATTGATGGCATACCCTTATGTGGGTCACTGGTCTAATTGTGGCAACTGCAGTGGTCCAATCGTGGAATTTCAAGTGTTAAAAATATTGCATTATTGTCACAAGCAGACGACATCCGCTTTAAAATTCTTATTATCGCCATATACGTTGGGCTCATAAACCTTTTACGAACACACATGTTCGCGTGTAAGTATGACCAAGGGTGCGGTACTGATAACTGATCGCGGCCTGATTATTATGTCGGGGACATAGAAAACCTACTTTCGGTGATAAATATTTAACAAGTACTGCTATTTCGTTGAAACTTACAGTGTCATCCGAAATGCCACTGGTGAATGACATATTCGACAGAGGATGCCACTAGATACAGTAATATGGAATATACAGCTCTGGTCCGATCGAGGAACTGGTCCAATCCCGGCAACTCTCCCCTATGTCCAGATGTGTAGTGTGTGACTAGTTTAAGTAATGTGCACAGTCTCTTTAATAAAACAATGCATATTTTTTTCAAATCAACGAAATAATTTACTTCAGTCGTTAGATCTGGTAAGGATCAAAATAGTGGATATCCAAAATGGTAAACACTGCGCGAGTCAGTGGCGATCATAGGCGTGACTTCAATCCTCTCGCCGATCACATGACAAAGTTATGAAATTTCACAAAGGGTAAAAATCGTGAGTTTTCAGCATTTCGATTTTCACCTCACTTAATGCTTGAACAAGCATTAAGTAATTTAATATTTTGTCTGATGATTTCACAAAAAAACTACATAAAAAAGTTGCACAAAACAAGTTAGCATGTTGCAGTTGATACTAGGTAGGGTTGGTTTTTTGTAAAAATTATTTTAAATGAGAGTAGCAAAATTCGATTTGAGGAGGGACATTTAATCAACTACCCCGCATGCATTTTCAATAAATACTTCTGAACGCGAGCGTCTCGGCCCTTTATATGTGCAAGTGTACATGTGTTATCATTTACACATGTTAAAAGCTTTTACAAAAAATTTAAACCAGGCGATTCATCTTCCTCACTATTTATTACACTTGTCACTGAACTATCTCCACACGAGCCATTTTGGAGCTTATAAAACATCAAATGGGTACCATAAATCGTACGTTCCTTAAATACTGCATTATGGGGGCCACGGGCATGGGACGTTCCTTCGCGATACACATACCTCGTGAGAACTGAATTCCCCCGAAGCAGAGCTCTCGTCATTCATGGAGGCCGCTAAACTAGAAGTGAAGTCATGAGAAACATTTATAAATGATCTCCACCTGCAAGCATGTGCCTCTCTCGAGATTTGTTACACAAACCGCTTAATAACGATTGTGGATATCTTCGTTCTCTACTCTCATTTCACATTGTATGCATATCTTGACTACACGCGTGATATTGCGGTGTTGACGTTCTAAATGTGATTCCCGTACAGAGACTGAACTACGGATGTTGGACAAGGCTGTGCGACAGATCTTGAGGCTGGGTTGTGTTAATAATAGGCCTATTATGTTTTTGTGGGACATGACATACAGTAACTAAGTACTTTTATATTCGTGGCTATAATCTCGGTTAGTCTGTGCCTGTGACGTCGATCGACGTGGGACTTGATCATCCATTCTCTAATTGGAGGACTGATTAACCTATATAGCGCCATAAGACGCTCGACAAAATGGCGAAATAGTATACCCCTACACGTATAGCAATGTTACCACGCAAACCAAGGGCATATCCGCATACCCTTCGATTTGCCCTGATCTTCCTTGTTATGTGATCCCGTCCCTCTCGTTGGTAACATAGAGCCCCATCTTTGTTGTCTGGTGCGCGTATTGCCCTTTCTACATTGCATATGAATTACTTGTTTATTGTGACATTTAAAACTATTTATTGTGCCCTGTTGATTGGTGCCGTTCCCTAGTAATGAATTACAAACTGCCTCCTTGGCCTGTATCACGACTTGCCGCGTTCACCAACGCTGAGTGAAGCTACCGGTGCCGGAACACGACCTAGGAGTTCACCGACTGATCAGTAGACACTCAGCCTTCTGCGTTCTTGACCACTTTTAAATGAATGTATTAATCATAAAAATGGATTAATGCGAGTAGAACCGATATCCATAACTATACCGAAGTGTGTTATTCTGTTGTTGAAGAAGTTCATTCAGTTAGGAGTCAATTAATGAAATTGTCTTAATACGCAAAGTTCTTATTCACTTATTTCACTGTTTCAATAACTATCGTTAGCCATCAACAGGAATTGAAAGGTGGGACAATCAGTCGTTCTTATGTTCACCGGGTGGTGGGACAGGCAAAATATTGTTGTGTTTTGAGAACATTTCATGCATTCGGCATTCGGTCTTGGAGAAGTACACCATGTTAATAGGAGTGTGTGTTTGTGTTAGTCTATTTTAACAAGTTAATAACAAATAAATCCGACTGAGTTGCCGAAAAACAAAATAAACACTACTTTAAGACGGTTCCGTTCTTGTTAATGCAAGTTTCCCTATAAATTGGTTCGAATGATCTCGGACGTAACGAGAGATGAACGTTTGTCTGCCGACGGAATCCTCTCTCAGTCGTGGAAGTAAAGTGCTCACACCGGAGTGTCACATTATATTAACCTTTTCCGTTGACAGTTTTACGAATCCGTTGATTACATCGAAATGAAACGAAATGGACACAGGCAACGGGTGTGTTAGTTTGACTGTGTCGCTACAATAGATAGCAGTGGCGAATCTAGGATCTTGCAAAGGGGAAGCCAAATGGGGGGAGGGTAAGCCTAGTCATCCACGCAAACATGTAGAGGCGCAACGGAAAAATACGGGAAAAAAATAAATAAAGTGGTCAAATAAAGGGGGTCAAGGGTCAATGGAACCATTGTGAGTTTTTGCATAGCCCGCCAACGTAACCCGATCTACGCTGATCGCCTGTAGAATCTAAACGATTAATATATGTATCGTAACAATAGCCCGCCAACGTAACCCGATCTACGCTGATCGCCGGTAGAATCTAAACGATTAATATATGTATCGTAACAATAGCGAATGGACAGAACGTTACGTTTCTTACACTGGCATCCATTTAAGCTAGATTTGTGGTCTAGTTGATGCCATAGGATTGGTTTGCAATGTGATATCTGACTGAGATAGCTTCTTATTTTTCTAACGACAGCACGGAGGGTATTCACTTAAAACTCACAGTTTCCGATGCATTAAGCCCCATGATAACTAAAATGCGACGGTTAATAAGTCAAAACAGTGGCATGTACATCGTTGTTGAAGTATTTATTTTGATTCAACCATAATTTTAATGTATACTAGACGGGGAATCCATTTACCGATCCAGTCTGTCTGATCGGTAATTCCCTAACCGATCGACAGGGCCCTGATTTGGTAGGCGGAAGAAGTAGTGACGTAGCACTCGCTGCGAGACTTCGGTGTGGATGGGAATAGGGAGTCGAGACAGGGGCGCTTGCAAAAACTATCTAACATCAAAGACACAGCGACATTACTATGTGATACACGCATGCTATTTAGACCACCCTAACCGTGTAGCACTGTAACATCATCGGCAGACGTCACATTTGCTGATAGATTTATCTTTTTTTAGAATGTGATAAAACACTGCGGTGGTTGGAAATGTTAAACTAAGTAAGACAGTTCTTGAAGCCGTGTCTGGTCGATATCCTGTCGCCGCACCAACGACCATCTCTCGTCGCAAAGTGCTTTGTTGACAAATGACCGATGACACTGTCTCGACGGCCGAGTTGACATAATGAGAGAACTCGGAGACATCAATATGTCGAATCGAACGTTTATTCACGAAAGACGACACTGATAAATAAAAATATGAAGGCATGTTTACAAAGAACCGCAAATTCGAAGGATGAATAAAGTAAAGAAAAAACCCGAGGATGAAATCAATAATTGCGACTATAGCAACTCAACTTGTTTCGGAATCATAAGAAAAATCATTGACAACGTTAAGAACGAGGTTCAAGGCTGAGTAGCCGTAGCATTAAGTCGAGTGACTAAACTAGTTCACCATCTGCTACATGTCAGAATGCTTGCTGTTTGTTATGCACGTGCACGCGTGTTTATCCGTCCGTCTATGTATGCGCGGATTTAACAAGATTTAACAAGATTGCCATCCAAGGCAAAATACTCAAAGTGCAAGTGGACAAGGAAGCGATTGGCTTATCGAGATTCCAAAAATATTTAATCTATGCGTAACCCGCCCTTTTCAGATATCTGTGTTCCATTCGTTTATTTTCCTCTTTGAGAATGAGTACTTTATGATATCAATTCTACACTGATCCTTCACTTATGCTACTTCGTGTCTTCTAGTTCTACTATATTTTCTTTTTTTGAGAAAACATATTTATATCAATATGTTCATACCCCTTCAGTGTGTGCGTGTGTGTGTGTCTGTGTGTGCGTGCGTGCGTGCGTATGAACCAGAAACATGAATCGGTGCGTGATAACATAGAGCACTTCGGAAACTGATTACGCAGCCGCATAATATAGTTAGTTCTCAGCCTCTATTCGATTATTCATAGTTAAATTTGCGTCATCGATGAATATCGCGTCCCACTGTCTTGTGCCTGTGCGCATTAACACCGTTGGCAGAGACGCGCGCACTCTCGACGTGTAAGCATCATTTAATGACTCACAAAATGACCTATTTCTATCAGTCCGTCTGATTGCTGTCACATTGTCATACATCTGGCACGTAATGTCATTAGTGCTATTAAAAGCTGTGAAACTAGGAACTATTGAATCTGGGATTTGGGAAACGCGATTACAGGGGCTGGGATGCGATGAAAAACAGGGACAGACACGGAGAGGGGAAAGTGGTTCCGAACCCGTAGGTGCATCATAGCCATGGAGAGCGAAAACAGGGGAGGGGAGTAGGGAGTGAGAGTACACAAAAGGGGAGACAGAGACCCCGTGGGAAACAGACGGCGTCTCCATGCACGATGACTGGGACATAGGTACAGAAACAGGAACAGGAAAAATTAATTTGTCCCAAAGACACGACAAAACAAAATATTAATTACAGAAGCTATGCAATATATTGCATTTACGTCAACAGGAAGCGAAAAGAATATATTGTGCAGCATGAAAATAAACGTTAATGTCACTTTAGGGACCGGATACTCCTACTAAGACTAAATTTACTCGATGTCGAAGGAGCCACCCTGTCCATTAATTTCAACGATTATCTGGCTTGTATAAAAAGAAATCTACACTTAATGGATGTGAGACGGGCACGTGGGCGAAGAAGCATGACTGCGACATGAAATAGCCATCTCAGTGTTAACGCTTGGTGTCACAAACATCCACCATCTTCGGCCCCCTTTTTCTGTGGCCTTCGTCGATATTAAATTAATATAACCGTGTTTGCATTCATCAACTTTGATGTTTAATTGGCGACGAAAATCCAATGCTAAGAATTCCGGTTAATTTTAAAAACCATACATTTTCGCGATTATTTCAGAAAATAATGATGAATATCATTATGTGCAGGAGTTTGTCAAACAGGCGGATACATCTTCTGGGATTTAATTGTCCTTGCGGGCACGTTATCTTACGTTCGCTTAATTATTAGTAAGCATGCCTGCGTGATTGTGTTTACACTGACAAAAATGGCAGTATGCTAAATCTTTCGACTGTTATTACCGTTTCTGTTTTACGTTACAACACACAAACTTACTGTTTTGTATCAATCATCATACGCCCGCAAAAATAGTTAAATAGCTAACGATTTATTTTGTTTACTTTTTGTTCACTATTTTATGCAATCCCCGCGTGTGCATGGCCTGTGCGCGTTTGTGTGAGCGCGCGCGCGTGCGTCGTGGTGCGTGTATGGCGTGAGGATAGCGTGTACATGACGTGTGTATACAATACAATACAATATATTATAGCACAATTACATCATAATACAATAAAATAAGAGGCTAAGCGGCGTATAATATCAAGTCGTCAACAGTTGAACGAGTAGGCTGTAGAGCTAACGAAGGGACGGTTAGGACAAACACATGGCGTGTGTATATGAAGCATATATGATTCTGATAGGATTCCAGTGCCTAGCTCGAATGCTCCATTACGGCAAATATCCCAAGCGCCTTCGAACCGATTAGTGTCCGAATCTTTGTCCGATTAATGTCACAATCGATGGTCAGCGATACGCCTTCTAGAGGACCCAGCGCGCTGTCAGCCTACGCGATTGGTCCATCACATCAGCAGCTAATAGTCACTCAGGGAACAAGGCAATCGCACATTTTAAGAACGTCTCAATTGCTGTCTTTTTCAACCGATCGCCGTCCAGCACAAATAGTTTCTCGACCAGCCTCATTTATAATGGCCGCACGTATCAGGCTACGATCGTCCGGTAGACAAACTACTCGTGTCAGCCTCGCCGTCTCCCAAGGCACGCAATCACGGCAGATCGCCTTTCGAAACACGGACGCTAATGTCTTGTGATAGCAGCTCGTTCGCTATATGCGTAACTTCTCATATTTTCAATTTGATATAATGACTGGTTTGTCAGGAGCCGTTCGTGTCCACTAGTGCGCTGGAATTGCATCCTTTCATATTAATGCTTTTTATTCGTTTTCTGCAGCCGGAGTGGTTTCGTTATAGGAATGTAATACGACAAGGCGTTGATTAACAAATAACGCGTGTAATATTTGCAGTATGTTGACGGAGTTCATACGCATGCATACGTTCACGTACGGGTTTCAGGTTTCATGACTTGTTTCCAAGACTGCACTAGTGTTAGGAAAATCAATCCATCAAACGAAGACCTACCTCTGCATGACAGGTGTATATAAAAAGTAATAATCTGCAAAGAAACTTTGAGAAGAACCTCTTTAAGAGAGGGAAAGATCGTAAACTTCGAAACGATAGAAAAGATGGCGGCTCCGTCCGAGAACAGTGGAAGGCGGCATGCAATTGTTTCCGACCTATGCTAGATGATGAAAGAACAATCTGCAAAGAGGCGAACTCGTGAAGAGAGATTGTTTGGCAGGTTATTTATGTATAGACAGAACAAACGTGGTTCTGTGAAAACCCAGAAGTAAGTATGGTCTGTTTCAATGCAGCCCCAATGATGATTAGCTGTTTGACCTTCTTGTGAGGACGCTTGCTGTCCATGTTGCGATATAGCCGGCGATACCGCAATATCCGTGCTTATGGAGTAGTCTTTTACGTGGAACTTTATCGAATGCTGTCATTGCCATTTCAACCGCATTATGTTTATCAAGGGATTTCCTGATATCATTAAGTGCTTGTAATATCAGTTTATGCTGATATTTTATAGCGGAAGCCATGTTGGTGTTTGCTTGGATAGTCCATAAACAGCTGATCATAGCTAAACTGGGAGATAGCAGCGAATTTAGAGATCGAGATCTCCAGTTCTTTAAGGCGCGCTTACTCCACAACAGGTTGTTTTCTGGGATGTTTTTCTTCCCCTGGCATAGACCCCAGATTAAAGGGAGCAACGGCTTTTGGTGTCTCTTCCAAAAAAACACAGTCAAAAGAGGATGAACGAAATTGCCCAAGTTTCGAACCGGCAGCAGATGGTTACGAACCCCTGTCCCCTCCGTCGATAGTTCGACGCTCTCCACACGACCACAACGCTCCATGACAACAAAGTGGGCACAAATGTTATCGACCCAGAAAAGAATGACCAACGAATCTGTGATCAATGGGCCATCTGACAAATCGTCTGAACCACATTGTATCTCTAACATATTCAAAATAGTTATCTCTGGTTATCGATGCCACTGGTACGTGTATTTACTCATACCTGCAATCAATGCTTACTATTCCCACACTTCTAACGTATCGACAGAGGCGTGTTTTGGATGATCCGCCTGCAACGCTGAAGAGGCGCAGTGAGACAGCGTTGGTGAATTTCATCATTAAGTCGCCCAGTAGGCGGTGATAAGTTTATCTGATATTTATGTTCGTATCTGGCGCACCCTGAGATTAATAGAGCAACCCACCCGCCATGTTAGTGAGTCGGTGCGGCCACCTGTGCCGCTGGCTTTTTTAAGAAGAGCTGCTGTGGAATCTGGTACGACATGTTATGTAACTAGTTTCAAAAACAGATTAGTGTTGTGTGATCAATAACTATGTTGACGTTCATACGCTGAACACGTGCAAAGAACTGGACAGAACGAAGAAACAGTAATCGAATGACAACGTAGCGAAGACAAGAAGTCGAAGGATGCATGGAAAAGCAAATTTTCTCAGTTGACGTTATATAAATGACACAAATTATACTTACTTAAGTTGTTAAGGTTATAGCGGTGTGAATATGTTTAACATCACAATTGACAGTTATCTGACGGAGTGGATCAGACGTATTTGGAGTTTAAATACGCTAATGGCTTCCTTGGCCACTTTGCATATGCAGAAATGTTGTTAAATCTGATTAAATCTGGCCGATAACTGGTGGAGATACGTTTAAATATGTCCGGAGGATGTTGCCTATGGAGAGAAGACACTGAAATGATGCACGACCATGCAATTTGACATTTAGTTATTTTCAAACATCTTTCTCAAAGTTCGTCACGTTGTAAATGAATGAGAAGCGGTCATTCAAAGGTTCGAATGGACAATTGTATCAAAGGATTGGATATGTTTAATAGTAATACACGAACACGCACATGCACACGAACAAGCACATGCACGCGCACACTCATACACACAATCATATATGATATGATTATTATGGTGTTCTTTTTTTCCTCTTTTTTTCTTCTCTTAGAAAATTATATATGTTTGACCAACTGATTTAGTTTAATTTTATTTTGCAAGGTGGCTCCTCGATAGCGACTATCAAAGTCTTAGAGGAGTCTCCTGACCCTATTTTTTTTTTACCTTAATATATACCATGTTTACTTACATCCAAATACACCTGTATTATTTAAAATTATAATTTAACATGGATATATATGTATTATGTGAAATGTATGATGGGTCAAATAAAAACATTTCTTCTTCTTCTTCTTCTTCTTCGGTATTATAGAGGAGACCGTTCAACGTGGATTAGAGTAGCTGCTCCCAGCGCAACAAAGGTCATAAAAATACATTAGTTACATTCGTTACGACATATCTGTGCTTTCTATTCGTCGCAGTCAGCACAGCACATAATGTAAGATTTAACATATAAACATTCGCACACTGCGAAATGAATATAGATGTCATCGTAATTCCCGTAAATTGATTTAATGTAACCGTAAATATTCGACGGGACACAAGGGACACGAGCGTCTCGTAGAAGCGCACTAAACCATGCAACGGAGTCAGATCCACAGATCTCGGGCGTCGACACCAATAAATGTCTTGTGCTCTTATGGAGGCGGAAGTCTTGCCGATTAGTAGCGCGCACATAATTATTTGTGCTGTGTTGTCCAGTTTTTATTCAATTTATGGCAGTTTGACGTGACAACTAGATTAGTAACAGTATCACTGAACTTGTACAAGCAATTAGTAAATCAACGTTGCAGGTGGGAGTAAACTTTAGTTTATACTAGAACTCTCTCCGATTCCAACATAAGATCAGTTATTAATGTTATATTTTAGCATAATATTGTACATCTGTTAATGAATGTTTAGTTAAATGCACAATGTCATGGTATACTGCTTGCATGATGGTGTCATAGTTTGGACAGGTTGGAAATAAATATTTGATTGATTGATTGACTAGTTAAATCATCACCAAACTCAGCTTACTTCTACGTCAGCACAGAATGGCTATTAAAAAATATGTTTTCGTGCAAAACGTCCTTAGATTTGACCCATTGTATGACCTACTCATTGTATGACCTACTCATTGTATGACCTACTCATTATATGACCTACTCATTATATGGCCTACTCATTGTATGACCTACTCATTGTATGACCTACTCATTGTATGACCTACGCATTGTATGACCTACTCATTGTATGACCTACTCATTGTATGACCTACTCATTGTATGACCTACTCATTGTATGACCTACTCATTTGTCTCAACAACACACCGCATGACATAATCCGACGTCATGATAAACATTAAATGCTATTATAATTGTTCGTTTGTTTGTATTGTCAACATTATTAATGGAACTCATATAAAATCTAGTAAACATTATATCTTAATTATGTTGTAGCCAATATTTAATGGCATGTGTTTTGGTTGGTTGAGTACATGTTTATCAACTGTGCAGCGAGACAGTGCTTTTGATATCATCTTTTTTGATTGGTTGATTGATCGAGTGATTGATTGCTAATTTTATTTTCACTCGGTAACATACTTAGTTGTACATTATGTTCGATGGCCGAGCCATTCACGCATCATTTACATATCAATCATATAAAAGATATTTACATTTGTGCATAGGATTAAAAATAAAAAAAACATTTAAATCACATCATCTGCCGGGTGTTTGCTCTACCAAAGATATATCCGTCTCTGGTGGAAACGATTGTATTTGTCGTAATATATAATATATAATGGCTGGAACGATACACTAAACCACGACACGATGCGCGTCGCGATAGTTGTGTCACGATATGATACTTATCGCGATACACATTTGCAAAGAAACAATTTATTTGCACCGCATTGCTCAGCTGTAAATGTCTACCAAAACACAACGCTCAGGACAACATTGTAATAGCGAGTTAAAACTAGTCACTTCTGTAACGCCAGATCAGTTGTAATAGCGAGTTAAAACTAGTGACTTCTGTAACGCCAGATCAATTGTAATAGCGAGTTAAAACTAGTCACTTCTGTAACGCTAGATCAATTGTAATAGCGAGTTAAAACTAGTCATTTCTGTAACGCCAGATCAATTGTAATAGCGAGTTAAAACTAGTCACTTCTGTAACGCCAGATCAATTGTAATAGCGAGTTAAAACTAGTCACTTCTGTAACGCCAGATCAGTTGTAATAGCGAGTTAAAACTAGTGACTTCTGTAACGCCAGATCAATTGTAATAGCGAGTTAAAACTAGTGACTTCTGTAACGCCAGATCAATTGTAATAGCGAGTTAAAACTAGTGACTTCTGTAACGCCAGATCAATTGTAATAGCGAGTTAAAACTAGTCACTTTTGTAACGCCAGATCAGTTGCAATATCGAGTTAAAACTAGTGACTTCTGTAACGCCAGATCAATTGTAATAGCGAGTTAAAACTAGTCGCTTCTGTAACGCCAGATCAATTGTAATATCGAGTTAAAACTAGTGACTTCTGTAACGCCAGATCAAGCGATATTTCTACAGGTAGCAAACGAAATTGACTCCGTTGTTGCTGACTACATTGCACATGGGTAGACTAAAAACGGTTTCCAATGCTTGCTTTTAACGTAGTGTCAAATTTCAACACGATGCAATTTGATGAAAATTTAATATGTAATATATTTGCATGTATCGTATACGTGTCACGATTCTTGTAAAGTATATCGAATATTGCATCGTGAGAAAAGAATCGCGATTCATCGACACATCGGTGATTCGTTACTGCCCTACTGACATCTACAGGAAACACAAGCTTGTGTTGATCCTTGTCCACTCTATCGATTTCAGCCGTGTAGCATAGCCTCTTGACGGTGACGGTCAAGTTCATATGCATTTCACAGGAAGCCACTAAGTGCACAGCTTGCCGACAACAGACCATGATTGCGACCCATTTCAAGACACCCCATTTCGATTGCGTACATGTCACAACGTCTGTTGCCATTACATCACACTGTTCCTGGCGTCACGATACATTTTCTTCTTAATGCATGATTCCTTCGTGTGATACAAATAACTCGTTTGGTATTCAAATGTCACTATTGCACCACACCAATGTTATCTATGCTGCAATAACATTACCAATCCAATAAATCTCTACCAACAGTGAACCTCTTCAAAACGTCGTGCGCACGCTTGCCAAAGTTGCGTAGTTCTACGTTCTCCAGCCAATGAACACAATAAATACAATCACCTTTAACGAATGCAATTTATTTTCCCGACCAAAATACCAGCGCAGGTCATAAAAAACGTTGTCGGCTACAGTTGCGTGGAAACTGCATTACCTAAGCCCCCGTCTTGGTTGAACGGAATGTTAAATTTCAAGCGTGGCCGTAGCGCGTGCGTCAGAGACAGCGGCAGACGTTTTGATCCCTGCGTCTTCGCAGTGGTTATTCTTAAAATATTCCCATCGTGCAATTATTGAAATTAATGCGCGCGCCATTTATCATCCACCAGCGCGACATCGTCTAGTTCTTCTTCAATGTCGTCTGTGTAATTAACATGAACAGGAAATTATATCGTGCGACATCGCGTTGATTATATGCAAATTAATTCCGTGAACTGATAAGTCACGGTCATATCCTGTGTAGATAGTCGTTCAAGGTTCGCTGCTACGGCGATATGTCCTGTGTGTACGTTATTTATTACTAGCCGAGTTGCTCGGAGCTGCACGGGAGAAAAGGAAGCCACAAGATAGTGTGACTCCTTGCACTACCCAGTAAAGTTTTGATAGGACGAAGCCAATGGCGTTGACAACTTCATGCCCTAAAAATCATGGACCGTACGAAGGAACTTATGTATATATTAGTGTTATGCGGCGATTTTTCTTAGTAAAAAACATGTTTTGACGTTCATGCTCAGCAGAGGACGTAATAAACATTACGAAATGTCCTTTGGAGGAGCGCAAAATGACATTGAGCAGGATGAAGATTATGACGTAAGAATGATGTTGTTGAGAGTCAGCGACAGCAAGCGGTTGAAAAGGTTTGAGATGTACGCATGGAGGAGGAAATATATATATATATATATATATATATATATATATATATATATATATATATATATATATATATATATATATATATATATATATATATATATATATATATATATATATATATGTATATGTATATATATATATATATATATATATATATATATATATATATATATGTATATATATATGTATATATATATATATATATATATATATATATATATATATATATTATAGAGGTTTGTCTCACTCACTTTATGCACCACACTTTGTGTTAGGATTCACATAATACCGCGTGTCTTTATTTCATCAGATCGATCAACCCACAACTCTCGTCTGGCCACGCGAGACTCTGTAACTTTACATAATAATCAAGGCGGCCTACATATGCCCCCCACCAGTATACGAAGTATACGAAAACCGAAATAAAAATAATATGACAGTCAAATTCATGTGACACAATCAGTTCAAGATGGTAGGCCAATAATATAACACTAATGATGACAAGGTTTATTCAGTTTCAAATTCAAGCTTCCTTCATTTGATTAAATTACAATTTGAGTGATCCCTAGAAACCCTGCAAGGCATACAGCGAGACCACTTGTACAAATAGTACACGTAATATAATATTATACAAAGAATGTTCATATATTTCTACATACTATAGAGGTTTGTCTCACTCACTTTATGCACCACACTTTGTGTTAGGATTCACATAATACCGCGTGTCTTTATTTCATCAGATCGATCAACCCACAACTCTCGTCTGCCCACGCGAGACTCTATAACTTTACATAATAATCAAGGCGGCCTACAATATATATATATATATATATATATATATATATATATATATATATATATATATATATATATATATATATATATATATATATATATATATATATATATATATATATATATATATAGCAAGAAGACGTTGTTGTTATCCACAGGGAGTAAGACCAAATAAGCTACGGAGGCTGGGTGATGTTAGCATTAGGAGCACGAAGACGTTGTTATCCACAGGGAGTAAGACCAAATAAGCTACGGAGGCTAGGTGATGTTAACATTAGCAGCACGAAGACGTTGTTTTTATCCACAGGGAGTAAGACCAACTAAGCTACGGAGGCTGGGTGATGTTAGCATTAGGAGCAAGAAGACGTTGTTATCCACAGGGAGTAAGACCATCTGGACTACGGAGGCTGGGTGTTGTTAACATTAGGAGCAAGAAGACGTTGTTGTTATCCACAGGGAGTAAGACCAAATAAGCTACGGAGGCTGGGTGATGTTTGCATTATGACCGAGAAGACGTTGTTGTTATCCACAGGGAGTAAGACCAACTAAGCTACGGAGGCTGGGTGATGTTAACATTATGAGCAAGAAGACGTTGTTATCCACAGGGAGTAAGACCAACTAAGTTACGGAGGCTAGGTGATGTTAGTATTATGAGCAAGAAGACGTTGTTATCCACAGGGAGTAAGACCAACTAAGTTACGGAGGCTAGGTGATGTTAGTATTATGAGAAAGAAGACGTTGTTGTTATCCACAGGGAGTAAGACCATCTGGACTACGGAGGCTGGGTGATGTTAGCACAAGGAGCAAACAGACGTGTTGGGTGCTAGCTGCTGGAACCTGGATACACCCGTGTGGTTTAGGAACAGCGGGGCGGTCAGACCATGGGAGTATGGGGTGCAGGACATACATCGTTCAACGATGCTAATCAGACAGGGACGACGTACGTGTGTGCAGTCATCACTCACATTGCCGGTTGTTAGATTGGGAACGCTCCATTCACAGAAAGCAACGGGTTTGTGTCGACGCTGCGGTGAACATGTACCAGCGCACTGTTACATATTAAGAAAGACGACGATGCTTCAGGCATATTAAGAACTACCGTTTGATGGATGCAGATTCTTACAGAAACAAAAACTGACTATGAAAGGGACAGGTTGTATTTACGTGTCGTATGAACTTTACATTGGGTAGAACAGAAATTAATTAACTTAAATAAGTAGATCCACGTGCTGTCTATGACGTCCAGTTTAGCATGTGACTTGTTAAATGGGACCAGTGGCTCCCAATATACCATCTAGAAGCACAACATATGAAAGCAGAACTTGACATCTAGAGACTGATGAAGCTATACTCTCATAAAAAGAATCCATGCACATTACACAAAGGGCACACAGTTTGTGAGCACATGTTTTTTTGTTGTTGAAAGCATGTCTGCAGGTGGATATTGTATCACATTTATACATGTCAGTTAACTGTTCGTAGATAATGTTTTTTTTTCAGATTCGACTTGTTGAACCATTAGTGAGATTCACAAATCGTGAGGAAGAGTGGGCAGCCGTCGTAGCGTGCTAGGGGATCCTTGTGTGCACGAGGTTCTGCTTTCATACCACAACATTCACATGGAGCCGTCGTAGCGTGCTAGTGGATCCATGTGTGCACGAGGTTCTGCTTTCACATTACAACATTCACATGGAGCCGTCGTAGCGTGCTAGTGGATCCATGTGTGCACGAGGTTCTGCTTTCACATCACAACATTCACATGGAGCCGTCGTAGCGTGCTAGTGGATCCATGTGTGCACGAGGTTCTGCTTTCACATCACAACATTCACGTGGAGCCGTCGTAGCGTGCTAGTGGATCCATGTGTGCACGAGGTTCTGCTTTCACATCACAACATTCACGTGGAGCCGTCGTAGCGTGCTAGTGGATCCATGTGTGCACGAGGTTCTGCTTTCATACCACAACATTCACGTGGAGCCGTCGTAGCGTGCTGGTGGATCCATGTATGCACGAGGTTCTGCTTTCATACCACAACATTCACGTGGAGCCGTCGTAGCGTGCTGGTGGATCCATGTGTGCACGAGGTTCTGCTTTCATACCACAACATTCACGTGGAGCCGTCGTAGCGTGCTGGTGGATCCATGTGTGCACGAGGTTCTGCTTTCATACCACAACATTCACGTGGAGCCGTCGTAGCGTGCTAGTGGATCCATGTATGCACGAGGTTCTGCATTCATACCACAACATTCACGTGGAACCGTCGTAGCGTGCTAGGGGATCCATGTGTGCACGAGGGTCTGCTTTCATACCACAACATTCACGTGGAGCCGTCGTAGCGTGCTAGGGGATCCATGTGTGCACGAGGTTCTGCTTTCACATCACAACATTCACATGCAGCCGTCATAAATATCTAATTTCATACACAATGTGCTCTTCCTCCTTGTTCCTTGCTGTACAGGGGTGAAGGTCAGGTAAAATATTGTCGAGCCACTCTTTCTGTTCTTTTTTTCCATAGCTTTCTATCGGCCGCTCCCGCTCTCCATCTTTCATCCTCCCCCGATCTTCTCATGTCCCTCCTCACGCAGTCCTCCCATTTCAGCTTCCCCTTTTCCTGCGTCTTTGATGTGGCCTGCCCATCTCAACCTGCTTCTCACCACCAGTCTTCCTGTTAGGCTGCATTGCATCTCAACCTCTTTCCTTAGGTCGTTCATCCTTCTTCTGTCCACCCTCTTTGTTCTTGTTATTCGCCGAACCCAGTTATTCTCACACTCTTGCAGCTTCTGTTGTTGTTGTTCTGTCAACGCCACTGTGTCCAGACCATACAGACATGCTGGTGCAACACATGTTCTCAGGACTTTCCCTTTCAGCTTTTTTGAAATGTTTCTGTCCAACATGACTCCCTCTACTTTTCTCCAAGCATTCGCTCCCGCTTGTGTCCCACGTCGCACTGCTGCCGCTGAATGCCCATCCTCCGTACCCATTCCTCCAAGGTACACAAAGCCATCCACTTGCTTGATCTCCTTACCATCCAACCTGATGTTCAACTCCTCTCTTTGGTGTCCAACCCACATCACTTCTGTCTTCTCCAGGTTCATTCTCAGTCCGTGCTTCTTGAACACCCCCTTCAATACCTCCAACACTTCCTGTAGGTCTTGTTTGCTTTCTGCTAGTATGGCCAGATCATCTGCGTACATCATCTTCCTGAGAATATCCTTCGTGATCTTCGCTGATCTTTCTGCTGATTATTTCCATCACCATGATAAACAGTAAAGAGCTAAGGGCACTTCCTTGCTTCAAACCAGTGTTAACTGGAAACTCTTCTGACAACCCAGGTCCAACCACAACTCTTCCCTTTGTTCTCTCATACATTGCTTCCACCATCCTGGCTTCTGCTTCTGGCACTCCCATCCATACACAAACGACAACCAAATTGCACTTTTTCTAAAATTATGCCTTTTATCATTGAAAGTGCCCATTCCGATTCCTCTAGTGCAATTTCACCGAATAACGCCATTACGTCAAGTCGTAAACAATTTCACCGAATAACGCCATTACGTCCAGTTGTAAACAAAGTAATGCTTCTGCAAGCGCAGAGCGAAAAAACGTTGCTTCTGAAAACAGAACAAATACAGTACGATAAATGGGTAATTACTCCTCGGAACATAGGGAATTGGCAAGAAAAGGCCCTTTCGGGCACCCGGGCACCGGGGAGTGAACGCGACGACAAACGAAGCGTGAAATAAGGACGAAGCAGGCGATATTTTTGCCTCTCGGCTTCCGACGCGCTATAGGCGTTAATATTCCCAAGAGTTCAACTGCGTATACCGACGTATTAGCATGCTAATCCAATGGGCACATTTTGGCAATGGATACTGCATGGCGACATGTCGCCGAAGCTTTATGGGGAATTATAGACAAGAGTGTGACTAACTACACATGACAATACGATAAACATTGAAGAGTAGCGAGCGAACGAGCCGTGCCTACTTGTTGCGAGTCGAAGCCATAGAGATGCGCCCGAGAGATCACCGTTTGTCAATGAACGTCCGCACTGTGCAGAAGCCGTACACTTATATACCTACTCGTGCAAGATGACGTGCTGTAGTGTGAATTTAGTTCAAATGTGTCTTTACTCTGCGATCAATTGGTAGATATGTAAATGTCGATGATAACCAGCCAGGTACACATTTGAAGCGTTTGCCGAGACGTTTATAAAACTGGTGGCATAAAATTGTTACCCTTTGTGAACTGTCGCGTCAGACGATGTTGACACGCTGATAAATACAGGAGAGTGTGTAATACGTGATTTGCTAATCACTGCAGAGACAGACAACTTTGACCTCTTACATTTAAATTTGCCATAACTTGGGGATGGTGTTGTCCTTGTTTTAGTTTTTGACAGTTATGAAAACAAAGTAATCATTGTCAGTAAAAACGATTTAGTTTGACAACAACATGATATAAATTAAACAGGAATAACATAATTAACTATTTACTGTCCACCTCCACAATGATCACAACAAAATGTACATAAACGTATGGTAATGTGAAACATGCTTAAAATTAATTATGTTATTCTATTTTTAATATGAATTCCGCTACTTTTCAGTTGATCGATCGAAAACCCGAGGCCCCTACAATAGTGTCTTTATACCATATAATATCATAAAGCCTATAGCCTAACCCCATTTTATAATAAAATCATGTTTTTCTTTTTCCAGCCCTATACCACTCCTGACAAATGATAAGCGATGTGCACGCATAGAACGAGCAGCCTTTTAAGCGTGCCTGATATTGGCGAAATGTCAAATGACAAAGGAGAGAAAGATTAAATAACGATATACAGCGTAAACTATGGACTTTTTACATATTGCATAAGCAGCATTTATTTATATGTGTCTCTTGGTCGATAAAGTGCGCTGCAAATAACACCTATTGATGGAAAAATCGGAGTTTAATGGATTATTCACTGAATGGGCTTTACTAATGCGGTGGCCATTTAATCTGGTTCGTAACAACGATATGCAACCAATAGGTATTACTTATTTTTCACAGTCAATTTGTTTATTTTGACTTTAAGTGCCTTCGTCAACTAACTACCGTTAATTCATTGGATTACAACCACCAATCTAGTTAACCTCTTTTGAACTATTGGTGCAACGCAATTACGGACCAACCTAGAACCTGGCCCGGAAATTGGAACAACATACGTTATATAACATACATTATATAACATAGAGTATATAACATAGAGTATATAACATCAGAATATAACATACAGTATATAACATACAGTATATAATATACAGTATATAACATAGAGTATATAACATACAGTATATAACATAGAGTATATAACATACAGTATATAACATACAGTATATAACATACAGTATATAACATCAGAATATAACATACAGTATATAACATAGAGTATATAACATCAGAATATAACATACAGTATATAACATACAGTATATAACATACATTATATAACATAGAGTATATAACATAGAGTATATAACATCAGAATATAACATACAGTATATAACATACAGTATATAACATACAGTATATAACATACAGTATATAACATACAGTATATAACATACAGTATATAACATACAGTATATAACATACAGTATATAACATACAGTATATAACATCAGAATATAACATACAGTATATAACATACAGTATATAACATCAGAATATAACATACAGTATATAACATACAGTATATAACATCAGAATATGAATAAAAAATGGATGTTCTGAGTAATGAACGTTTACATATCAAACTGCGTCCAAACATCCATGGTGAACACTTTAATGCGTTTGGTTCAAAACCGCTTGACGGCTTAATTCAATTAGAGCAATATTTTTCCCAAAGCCATTATAGCAGTACCATACAAAATTATCCATTTATACTTAGCATATTAACACGCATTGATTTAATATAGTTAATCCGCAATACATCCGGATTAATCCTCCCGAAACTGTGACATCGCGTCCGCTAAGATTTCTCCTGAAATGCCTGCAAGCGATTAAGAGTGTGTCGGCTAATTGCCGTCCATGAAACAAACAAATAAATCTAAAACCCGAGCGAGACGTCTTCGTACTCGTTAATTACCGGACGGAGGCGGCTTCAACGAAGCCGACACCAGACGGAGCAGCCGCGCGCAGTCTGGCTCCCCGCAGAAGACCGCTGCGTGGATTGGCGACGTAATAAACGATGCAGACCTAACTGCCAGATGGTATCTCAGATCGGCAGTCAGTCAGGCACCCGACTACTGTGGTTATCGGGGTGTGTCAGTGGGAAAGAGGGGTAGATTATAAATGTACTTCTTCTTCTGTGTCAATGTGGAGGACCCGATGTCCGGGTAATATCCGACAGATGTGACTACGTATGCGATACGAAAACACACTCGAGTGCGACTGTTTCGCGCTCTGTATAACATGTCCTTGTTAGAATATAACATTCACATGGCTTGTTAAAACAAGCCAAACATTAATTAACTAATTTTGAAGGAGATTATAGTTTAGTTTACATGGCCTTATCCCAGTCTCCCAGTTTGCGTTTGACGAGGCATTTGCTGGAGCATCGGATGGAATAGTGTTCCAGAGCCTTTTGACTGAAGAGAAGAACGAGTTTTGGCGTAGGCCTACGTTGGTTCTGTGTGTGGTATATGAAGCTTCGACTGCTGTCCTCCGGTGGTTCGGCATCTTGGCTGGAGCGTTTCTATTGGAAGCTTGGTATTGACGAGGACGTTTATGACTTTGTACATCATACGTACCTTGTCGACCTTCCTTCTGGTTTCTAGTCTGTGTAGCTGTACACACGTGCAAGCACACACACACAAGCACACTGACACATTTAGAGCTATATGTCTGTGGTTAACGCATTGAGCGTGTTTGTTGCACGATAAGAATATGGTGGGAACTGTCGAACGAATGCGCAGAGACCTTATTGCAAAGTAGACCAGACACGTGTTACTGTAACAACATGTCCATAAATTTAGACATCGTAACGTCAACAATTGCCAACATATGCCAGACTCAATTATCACAGTTATTGTCAGAAGTTTGCCTTGCCTACATGCCTACATGCCTGCTTGTCTACCTGTCTGTCTCTCTGCTACCAGCAAGCCAACCTACCAACAAGCGCCGACTCTAGCCGCCCAGACTTTATCACTCACTCGTCTTGTTTACACAGCTACATCTGAAGCCATTGGTATGTCATCGCATTCATGGCTGACCATTGCGACGTCATCGCCAACTGGACTGTCCGCTGCCACATTTAGATTGCAGCCCATAGTTTCGATGAAGCGACGACAAGGGCAGAGATAGTCAGCAGACAGCCCAGATTATCAACGGGTATGTTTTCTGCTTTCGTAAAACAAAGTTATGTCGGCTCTGACCGACATCGTTCGACACCACTGCCCAGACAGCCAACGGACATCGACATATAGTTCAACGGCATGCCTTCTTTTCAGCGAAGGAACATTATCCGCCATAGATAAATATGCCGACTCTTGCATAAACATTGTTTTAAACGGTTGACCGCTATTGACCCGTGGTCTGGCCACAAGCCACTTGGATCAACGCGCCCGCCGTCAGGACAAGGACGCGAAAGTTTGCGGGATTAAAGGTTGAAGGACATTGCCCCACCACAACCACTTTGTTACCTAGTGCATACTACATTCCTGTCTTTAATTTCTGGGTCTGTGCCTCTTTTGCGATGGTTCATTGGTACATTTCCTGTTTAATTTTCCCATAAGGTTTTCAGTACAACACCTGCTTGTGTGTTCCTGTTGGCGGCATTCTAAAAACATGGCCCAAATGTCGTCACCTTCTTTTAAATTTTTTTCACTTGATTAACTCTGCATTTTTTCTTTTGAGGACTTCCCCGTTGGTGATGAATTCGTTCCATTTAACGTGTA